>CAEFZY010047570.1:0-32837 GCA_903066815.1 Brachyrhaphis roseni | reverse complement strand
TTTTTTTTTTATATATATATATATATATATACCCACACACACACCTTTGTACGCAAATAAAAGAACAATAAGAATCATTCCACATTAAATGTATAGTATTTATTTGAAAGGAATTAATAGGCTTCTATGCTGCATTGTGGAGTTAAAGAAAAAAAACGATCACAGATGGAGAATAAATCACATAAAGTTGTTTTTCATGAAGACTGTTGATAAATATTAAATTCAATTCTACGAACAAAATTGTTTCCAATAACAGTTTATGCATCTCTAATAAAATCACGGCTGAGAGCGCACCGAGGCGCTTGTTGACATTTTCTGTTCACTGCTTCCCCCTAGTGGAGATAAACTAGACTAACGCGCAGTTTGTGCACCAAAAATTCCAACCAAGGTCCTACAGGATTTCCAAATCTTATCAATCATGTAAAACAACACAAAAACATGCCTACATTTTCTTGCATTAAAAGTATAAAGAGAAAATTTTAAATTAAAAAAAGTTAATATTTTCTTTTTATCCTTTCCCTGCTTCTCTCTCTCCTATCCCTACTCCTGCTCCTAGTTCTTCCCCGAACTTCTCTTTCTTCTCTCCTCTCTCTGCTTCTGCTCCTCCTATCAGCTGTTCTGCCTTTGTTTCCGTCTGTGCTTCTTTTGCTCCTCTCACCGTCTCCACTGTGACGTCTGTCTTTATCCCGGTCCTCCCTGCCTCTCTCGCGGCTTCTACTTCTGTCCAATCCAGCCGTAGAGCTGCTGACTTCCTGCCTGTCCCTGCTGTTGTGCCTCCTTCTCTCTTGACCTCCCTCCAGCTTGATCTTGTTCTCGGGGCTGCGATTGCGACTCCTGCTCCTTCCCCTTTCTGTCCTTCTTTGTCTATAATCTCCAGAGTCCTCTTTAGCCCTCCTCTGTCCAGCGTGGGGGCTCTGTGACCTGCTTCTGCGAGAGGAGGCCTTTTTCTGACTCTTGACTCTTCGCTCGCTCTCTGAGCTGTTATCCCGACGGGAATCTTCTTTCTTGTTCTTCTTCTTACGGCCCTTGGACTTGCCGTGGCCGTCTGAATCAGAGTCGCTGTCACTGCTGCTGCTGTTGGAGGAGTCGCTCGAGCTGCTATCCTGCTTTTTCTTGTGCTTTCTTTTGCTTTTCTTCTTTTGTGTTTTGCTCTTCTTCTTCTTGGCCTTCTTTTTATCCAACCGGTCAAGTTTTCTGTAAAATGCGGGGGGGGAAAAACCCCCAAAGAACATTCATTTAAAATTTTCTACTTTTAATAAATAACCTTAACGTTTGCTAAATGTTTACAGTAGATGGAAAAACACAAAAAAGTCAGAATCTATTGACAAAAAAACCCCAATAGAATTTAATACACCTTTATTACACAAACCTATTAATGATTGGATTTTTTTGTGATGCAAAAACGTGATTGTGTATTTTATCAATGAGAGTTTCTGATATACTTTCTCAGATATCTTTAAAATGAAGAGGTTAGCAAAATAAAAAAAAAAGAATAAAAAAAAAAAAAAGAAAATGTTGAATTTGTTGTTACCTGAGCAGTTTCTGCTTCTGCTTGGTCGATAATGATTTCAGAAATTCCACCTCTGGATCATCTTCTTCGTCACTGGCAACATAGTCCTTATAAAGCATAAACATTTAAATTATTGCTGCAGTGAGAATATTAGTTTGCACATTCAGATGTATATAAAATTTTATGTAGGGACTAAATCATTTTTTAAAAATAGATATTTTATCAGTTTTATTTGAGACTAATAACAACCAGCGTGTGAAGGCATCATGAGATCTTGCACTTTATAATAAAACCACAAACTTTCATCGCTAAGTGACCAATTAAGTGGAGAAAAAATGTCCACTCAGCTATTGAGATATCTTCCTACTAGGTGTATATACAACAGACTGCTCTCCACATGGCTTGTGGCAATGCAGAGACAGTAACACTTATGGTTTTATTTTAAGAATGAATGTTCTGTTTTCTGGTCACTAAGAGGCACCCAGTTCCCACCTGAGCTGTGGATCCACGCAGCTCCTCCAGTGTTAGCATCAACTTCTAGCCTGCCTCTTTGATTAACGCTCTTTTCACCCGGCCGATCAGTTCAAGATGAAAACCGGTCGTTACTGTTGTCAACCGTAACGACTGGTTGACAGCTGAGCAGTACTCTGCAATTGTTTTAAACTAAAACTACGCTTTGAACTTCTTCACATCTTCCTCCCTGACCCGTCTGCTGTGTTCTTTCCCATCTGCCACTGAACCCCATTGAAAATCACATCGTTATTCCTCCAAATATTGATTTCCAAACTCTTCCTGAGTTAAAACATTAGTATTGCCGTTTCTAATTGAATGCAAAATTGTTTTCTCTGCATTATTTGAGGTCTGAAAGCACTGCATCGTTTTTGTTATTTTGACCATTTCTCATTTTCTGCAAATAAATACTGAATTTCTGAGACATGTCAGTAGTTCATAGAATAAAAGAACAATGTTCACTTTGCTCAAACATATACCTATAAAAAGTAAAATCAGAGAAACTGATAATTTTGCAGTGGTCTCTTAAGTTTTTTTTCTTCCGGATCTGTATATATGCGTGTGTTGGTATATTGTCTTGTGCACACCAAAATGACAGTGAGACAATTACCTGTGCTGGATCACAAACAGTAGAACTCCTATCAAGGACACATTTCTTCAGGGCAAAGCCACTGTTCCGCATCTCAGCCATTAACTCGGAGGGGTGCATCGACGGGCCTGTTGGCACAAATCACAGCCTCAGAGTCCCATTGATGTGGGAACGCATACAGTCCGCTATCTCCACAGTGGGAATTTCAGAGGCGGCTTTGTTAACAAAATGGGACATCAAATCAACTCACTCCACTTCCGGCTGAGCAAATCATACAATATCATTCTCTGCCAAAGCAGCAGTTAAGGGAATCAGAATACACAATAATTACATTTTTTTCTCCTGGCACAGGAGGGGGACCATTACGGCACTCCACCATCAGCCCCACTGACTGGACTCTCCCAGGGTAAACATTATTACTTTACAACTCAATTCGCTGATTGCAGAACTCAGAATCAGCTCAAGGCAGGGAAGCTGGAACTGAAGCTGAGGAAGAAAGTGCAGCAAGAAGCCAGACAGATAAAAGCTCCTGCAGAAAGAAAGAGCTAGGCCATGGGCAGGCTTCTCAATCTCACCGACACAAGGCATGCTGCAGAAATATGTCAGCAGAAATCATGTTTCATCATTCATAACTCACCTGCACGGCAACATAAACTCAAACCTACCAACCTGTACTTGTTTGATGTCCAAATAAAGCTTGCACTGGGCTGAATTATGACAAAAATGACAACAATACTGTAGGAGGATATTTAAAACTGTATTACCTGCTGTTTCGTCTGTGGCCACCGAGCTAGCGTTGATCCCTGACAGTCCGAACAGCGGGCACTCTCTGTCCGTGTTTACATGGCCCCACTTGTGACACTTGATGCATCTCACGTTGCGCACCTTGAGAAACAGAGCAATCCTATTTATTTTATTTACATAGCAACAAACATCATTTCAAGACACTGTACAAGACAAACCTTTGAAATTTATATGAAAAATGTCTAAATTTGAATCAAAATACAGACACAATCTTACAGCCAGAATTATGTACATACAATTAGTTTCTAATTATAGCACAAAAAGAAATCGCTGAAGTTTAATATAACTATCTGAATACTGAAGATTTAGATAATGTACTCTAAAAACAAGAACAAGCTCAATAGTTGTTTCAAGTTATGCTCTTAAAACCAGAGGGGGTGTGCTGTGGTGGCGCAGGGGGTTAGCACGCCCCACGTTTGGAGGCCTTAGTCCTCGATGCGGACGTTGTGGGTTCGACTCCTGGGCCTGGCGACCTTTGCCGCATGTCCTTCCCCCCTCTCCTGTCAGTCTACTGTCAAAAAATGCGAGCCACTAACGCCGCTAAAAACTCTTCGGAGAAAAAAAAAAAAAAACCCCAGAGGGTTTGTCAAAATTACTTAACTCTTTCCAATAATACAAGCAGAGATGCACAACCAGGTTTTCCCAGTCCAATACTGATTTCCAGATTACAGCTTTAACTGATTCTATTTTTTTTTGTAGGACTATAAAATATTAAACAAAAAAAACATGCTGCAGATTCCCTAATGAAGCGTAGCACCTTTTAATCCAACCCACAATGAAAGAATTCATGGACTTATACATTGAAGCATAAGTCTACATTATTTATTAAAGTCAGAAAATGCATAAAACTAAGCGTTGCTTTTTGACTGGGGAGAGTTCTGAGGCATTTAATGTTTTGTTTTTGTGTATTAGACATGTTGACCATGAATCAGAAGCAATCAATTGAAAACGGACTAAATCCAATCTCTGCCCTGTTAACCAGTGCGTCACCAAAAAAACAAATTTGCTCTCAGCGTTGTTTCAACACTCTGCGTCTCCAGGGTAACTTTATGAAAGGAAATGTTGCATTTAAATGCTCAATCGGATTCAAATGTAAATGGACAAAAGGAAAAGAAAGACCAAACTCAATCTTTAGAGTGGTTTCCTTAGAATACGTTCTTAGGATGTTTCCATGACTTTGAGGCAAACACTGATTATGCATATGCAGGGGCGCCGCCAGGAGTCTTGGGCCCCCTGACAAAAATTTAGATTGGGCCCCCCCTGCGCAGCTGCTGTTACAATTTTTTGAGTCTATTTGATCCATAAAAAGCATCACAATTTTAAAGGCTTGCAACTTGCTTTCTTTGGTCCAATACTGATACTAGCACAATATTTACTGCTCATGAATTTAACATTCAACAGTCTGCATACTGTATGCAAGTAGGTTGCTTAAATTTTTTCTTTTAGTTTTAGATTACTGAAATGTCTCTCCCCACCAGCAACAGTCATAGGCAACATGTAAAATATACATGAAGCAATCCAGACTTCTCAAAAAATGCTATGCAGTTTTATTTTAGTCAAGCTGCAGTGTAAAACTTTAATAAAAAGTATGTTTTCTCCATATTTGTTAAAGCTGTCACCATGTTGTGACAGTTTCTTATGAGACAGGTAATCTGTCTCATAAGAAATAAAACTTTTCTCTCTATCAAGAAACCCAAGGCACATTTTTTTCTTTTAAAGTCAATGTTTGTTACATTTAACTGCTGAATGCTATAAAGTGGTTTTGCATGTTGTTTGTTCAAGTGGGAATCATGTGTCAGTGTGTCCATGCTCGTTAAAGAAGGAACTTATTATCTGGCTTTTCATGTGTGATTTTAATGGCATTTCCTAATTACTGGGGGGAAAAAAACGCAATTGCGAAATTGTGTTTTTTTCAACATGATCAAAATATCGAATACATTTTGTGCACATTTCTAAAGGAAATGCAGCTGGTATGACTTCAGTTTAAGCTCTCCGTGAGTCTAATGTGTAAACATTTCTAACATTGTTGTCAGGAGACAGCGATGTAAACACAGTGAGACAGTGATGCAAGGCCTTGGACTTTTAGTGTGCACATGTTTGGGTGGGCTGTGTTTGGCAAACCTCTGTTGCGACACTATCGGTTCGCTGATGACAGAAGTTTTTTGCTAATTCTGACATGAGAAAATCTGCTTAAAATAAAAATCATCTCTTACCTGGATACCAAATGGCTGATCTCTAATATTCATGTCATCTTTCGCATACCTACGAGATAAAAAATAAGACAAGATGAAAACAACAGATTGAAATTCTGACTACAAATGTTACAAACCACCACTTACTTCTCTCGAGGAGCCAACTTCTGCCATTCAAATTTGCACTCCTCTTCTCCTTCCTAGGAAGCAAACTCTTTCAGTATTAATTTTTCTTCACTGGCTGCTACTACTCAGATGATTTTATAATCTAATCTATAAAATCACATTTTATTCTGCAAGACATTAGAATTTTCTAAGACTGCAAAGAAGACAATTATAATTCCAGAGGATATGGGATTGTTTTAAACTACATCCTGTTCAAAAATGTGACACCATGTTTATAATACTTATTTGTAAGTGATAAGAACATTGAGATAAGAGATGTATCAAAACATGGGTATTTACTAAAATACAAAAACAATGATTTACTCTCTTTTTGAGAAACATATAAAGTTGAAGCCTTAATTTTAATTAAATTGTATTTAAGTTACCTCTTTCTTCTCCTCTTCAGGTCAGAAGCACGTTTTGGAGAATTAAAGAAAGAAAAACAAATATTAAACCCTCAAAGTCTTCACCTTAAGAAGAAGTTGAAATGCAGTGATAACATTTTGAAGAGCTGCTCTGAGCAAGAGATAATTTACCTTTGGATGCTCCAGGAGGAGCTTCGTACATAAAATTGAGTCCATTTTTAACACGATCATCTCCCATCAACAGCCTGCAGGTTAAAAAAAAAAAAAATTACATTGCACTTCTCTTTAAAACTCCTAATTAAGGTGCACAATATATGACATTGGAGCAGTCCTTAAGAAATATTTGTTTCAAAAGGGCAACACTAACCTGTTATTGTATGTGTCCTGTTCTTTCAAATACGCCTGCATAAGGTCTTCCTGCTTCCTCTTGTCGAATGTCAGTTTCTGTTCGGCCATCCATACCTACAAGAGAAAAAGACAGGTGTATTCATAGCAGATTTTCCTTTCTATTTCCCCATACATATAACATTTAAAACTCAAAAACATAAACTACTATTACGACCAAAATTGTGCTAAAAATATTGAAGATGTAGCTACTCATCAAAAATCTGTTATTACAATTACTGCGTTTTAAGAAGAAAATAAACAAGTTCATGGCATTAAGAAGGAAAGCATTTAAAGCTTGGTTATTTATTAAATATGTAAAGTCTTTAAAAAATAGATTTTTCATATTCCAGCAAGTGTACATTTGGACATTTTATTTTTTTAAATATCTAAATGTTCAACTGAAGGTATTAAACTTAATACCTTCAGTTGAAGGTATTAAGCTGAAGGTAAGACAACATGAAGATGTTATCTTAAAATGATATAAAGATAATATAACGATATAAAGATAACATCTTTATATCACTTTAGGGTTGAATAATTTTCACTTTAATAGAACAAACTGCTATTATGATGCAAATCACTCAAAAATTGACTCGTCAGTTAAAACATTCAATTTAATCTGCTAAACTATTCCTAAAACCAAGACCACAATAAACACACCTCAACAGCTGATGTGTATTTCCTGATATTTTGTGATTAGAGAAATGTTGGCTTTTGTTTCTGATCGTAAGTAGCACGTCTACAGCTAAATGGCTAAGCTAAAGCTCCTTAGCCTCAACTGTGCTAACGTTTACGGTGAATTAACTCTTACCTTTTTAATATTCGATTTCGAAGCAGGATGAAAATCCTTTTTACACATAAAATTAGCAAACGACTTCCCCATGGCGGCTGTTAAGAACCGTAAAAAGACAGTTAGTTGTTGCGTTACGTTGAGCTAAAGTCGCCACTAGTAGCTTAGCTTCCCTTCGCCTGTAAATAAAAGCCAATGAGCGAGATGAAGTTGGTTTCATGTTGCTATAAATAAGGTCACGTGTAAAACTCGTCATCAAACGCACACCACCAGTTTTATTTTACATTATATTAATTATATTATATTACATTATATTATATTATTTTATATTATGAGTTAATTATTCATATGAAGCTTGTCTTTCTATTATATACACCACAAAATAATAATAATAATAATAATAATTAGTCAAATGTCATTGAGTCCATTTTTGAGTGAATAATTATCAGGGATGATTATCAAATCATGATTAATGATTGTATTATAATATATAATCGTTATATATTCTTATTCTTATATTTAATTTTACTCCGAATAAGATAGGAGATAAGAAGTAAGTTTCTTTTTACTACGAATCTAAGCCTAACTTCATGTTTTTGTCACGTGACAGTCCTGTTTCCGTGTCAGTGCTGAGGGTTGGATTAACTGCTGAAATCCTGCAGGCAAGCAAGAATAGAAACCGATACTGACAGCTGCCGGACGACTCCTCTGGTAGTAGGGCCTTCTTATATACCGTTTTAAAAGTATATCGTTTCTTTGTCGTGTGTAAGTGGCTGCATTTGTTGGGATTGTCATAAAGTAAGGGGTTGACAAACTTTACTACTTTCTCCCACTTACTAGTCTGTGTTTGAAATGTTTCCATCCTCCTGTGACACCTTTGTGGCTCTGCCTCCTTCCTCTGAGGGACAACGCATAATCTTTGGGAAAAACTCGGACAGACCCTGCGATGAAGTCCAAGAGGTTGTGTATTTTCCTGCCGGAGACTATGGTCCAGAGGAGAAGGTTGAGGTAGGTGTCACATTCATTTAGTTGCTCATGACTGCTCCTTGAAACTTATCTTCACAACTTCTTAAAATCTCCCTTTCTTTTTGTGAAAAAGTGCACATACATACAGATCGAGCAGGTTGCCCACACCTATGCAGTTGTGCTGAGCAAGCCAGCATGGCTGTGGGGGGCTGAGATGGGTGCAAATGAGCATCAAGTGTGCATTGGGAATGAGGCAGTATGGGGCAGAGAGAGCGCTGATGGAGAGGAGGCTCTGCTTGGAATGGACCTTGTCAGGTAATATGTCACACAGACATGTTAGTAATCCTTGAACCTTTTCACTTTTGTCATGGATTTCATGGAAATAATTGTTCATAATACTGCAGTTATTTTTTTTACAAAAGAAAATCTGTGGTGTCCATTTGTATTCAGCCTACTCCAAGTCGCTGATGAACTGATCTGTAGTGGCATTTACAGCTATCTAACATATCTGGAAAATAAAATTGACAACTATTACAATAGCTTTGTATCTTAGTCCAGGCTTTGTAATTATTTCTGATCAAGTTTGTGAAATAATAGGAAAATGTGATTCTTCAATTTTACAGACTTGGTCTTGAGCGAGCTGACACGGCTGAGAAAGCTGTTGATGTTATCGCTGCGTTGTTGGAGATGTACGGTCAGGGAGGCTCATGCATGGAAGATCAGAGTGAGTTCACCTACCACAACAGCTTCCTCATCTCAGACCGAAAGGAAGCGTGGGTACTGGAAACATCCGGGAAGTACTGGGCAGCAGAGAGAGTGGAAGGTAATCAGAAAACTGCAATTGGAAATAAAGAAAATGTTTAATTTGCATCCTAACGGATGTGCCACACTTCTAGTCATAATCATTTACAACATCTGGCAAAGGTTATCAGACCCCTTAAAAATGTTCTAAATTTTTATGTTACAATCACAAATTCCAATGTAGTTTTGTTAAGGTTTTTTTTTATTATTGGGTTGGTTTATTCAGTAAAATCTTGTTAGAATAAAGTTTGTCATCGAGACATGAAAAATGTCTAAAAAGGTACACGCCTAATGGAAAGCACAAAAACTGCTAGTCATTATGTTAAGGTTATATGAAAACTAAATAAAAAGTGTTGCGAAAAATAAAAAAAACCCACCTGAATTTATCTGAAAAATCACTATTTTTTTCTAGGAGCACAGTGTTGTTACTTGACCAAAGCCAGTAATACATTAAATGTATTTTCAGCCTTTCAAATGTCTGAATCCTTATTTCAACAGCTTTAACATGTTGCTTCAGTTACTGATGAATCTCATAATTTCACGCCTTGTTTCCAGAGGGATATCGGAACATCTCCAACCAGTATGGAATAACAACAAAGATAGACAAGGAGCATCCAGAAATGAGGGAATATGCTCTGAGCAAAGGATGGTGGGACGGGAAGTCAGAGTTCAACTTTGCCACGGTCTACTCCTTTCTGACAACAGCCAGAATAGAGTCTGCTGGGACTCGGTACTGCGAGGGGAAGAGCTTGTTGGAAAAGAGAAATGGTTGGTTTTCTCCAACGTCTCTACAGAAAGAATTTTGGAAACGTTGACAGAGGCTTCATGGTTGTATTTTTTTTTCTCAAGGCCACATTACTGCAGAGGCAATGATGGATATTTTGCGAGATAAAGACAGTGGCATCAACATGGAGGGCATGTTCATGACAACAGGAAGCATGGTGTCTGTGGTACCCACGAATCCGACTCTGCCAACTCCTGGTAGTGAACTGCCAGGAGTTGGCAGTTCACTCCTGCCAGGAGTTCACTACTTCACAGCAACTCCAGATCCAGAGAGGTGCTTCGATTGCAAGCCTTTCAGTTCATGAGCAACAAATGCAGCTACAGAAGATTTATAACGTTCTTTGTTCAACAGGTCTGTTTTTAAACCATTCGTGTTTGTGGAAAATGCACGTGAGTTGAAGGAGACGTCCTCCCCCAGCTTTGGTCCAGATGATCCAGTGAAGAAGAAACCCCGCTTCCAGAGCAAACCGGACCGCAAACATCCATTGTTTGTGAAGCACGAGGTTATTGCCGCCATCATTGAATCTTACAAGGTTTGTCATTCTAAAGTCACAAAATGCTATTGCCTTTTCATTTACTGTAGAGGTTTAGTGTTAATATATTCTTTTATTTTCAGGAAAAGGGACAGAAAATCACAGAAAATCTGAGGCAGCTTGAGAAAGAGACAATGAAAACGATGGAGAATATTCTCGCAGTGGGTGTGCAACAGCCTGATGACTATGTGAACCTGTTCTCTGAGTGTGTCAAGGAGGAGCTGAGTGTTTACAGCAAAGGTTAAGAGCTGTGTGACATTAAAAAAAGTGCAGCAGTGTGTTTCCTAATATGCTGCTTGGATCCAGACTTAATTACCAATATGCATGTAGGATGAACCAGTAAACAAACATAACTGAACTTAATAAAATCATTGCACAGAACTGCACATGAATCCAACGTAATGAAATTGTTACTTTTATTAAGTGAACCATTGATTGTAAAAGTACAGAAAAAAAAAACTATGTATATTTAATTTAAATTAAAGTTAAACAGATGTGCAGCATTTGGCAGAACACACTACAAATTTTATTGCAAGTCTATTAATGAAGGATTTATTAAAAACTTGCAGCAAAGTTAATAAAACAATCTTAAAAAAACAGACAATTCATCTCTTTATTTTAAATAATTAAAATAGCAGCATTAAACTTTATTTAACAAGATTTATGTGTTAGCGGTTAGTCAAGATGAGCATTTTCAAGTCAACACAACGGAACATTTTTCTACAACTCAATCATCAGATTGACTAGTTGGATATATTGATCATCTTGGTCTTCAGCTGCAAATCAATCAAGGTTTTCATTTGTCTTTTAAATGCATCTTCCACAAACATGGAGAAGAAGCTGCACATTTCCCTTCAAGAACAAATATTTTAACATAGCAAATATGAAGATTTCAGTATTATGTGCTGAAAGAAATACAGTAGTAACAGTGCATTAGGGCGATTGTAGATTAATTATATCTAGCTGCGCTCCTTGGAGGAGTATATTTCTACCCAAAAAAACAGCAATGTTTTGATTAATTTTGCATATTTACAAGAAAAAAAGTAGATATTCTGTCAAAAAGTTGAAGATTTACAACAAAAAAAAAAGATTTCCATGATTAAAGGCATACATTTTGAATATAAATTTATGCCTTTAATTACAGAAAACAGTAAATTTTTCTTATGAATTTAAAACTATTAAACATCAGGAAATATATATTAAAAAAATTCTTGTAAATATATGAAATTAATCTTGAAATTTCTGAGATTTTTTGGCAGAAATGTACTCCTCTGTGGCCAATTATTTTCTTCTTCTATCTACAACTGCCCTAATAGTACACATGAATGTGTAAATGAAAAAGATGTTTCCATAGTCCTATTAATTAAATCATCTTAGTTAACAGAATATGGGACAGCAGTTCTATAAACATTCAAAATGAGTAAAGTGAAATTCACAGTAACAACTTAATATTGTTCCACTGATCTAAATTGTGCAACATGAGAGACTTTCAGTGCATTCAGTAAAGCAGGCAGACCCAGTTTATGACCATTTATCATAAATGTTTAACTCTATCAAATAATTTACTATTTTAATTAAAACACTATCTATAAACACTGCTAGCATGGCCTGAGAAACATTTACTCTGGCTTTTTTTAAGATACCGGTAGCCTTACTTGTAAAATTTAACTCTTCCACCCACAATGCTCAGAAAACTGCAAACTTTTAAGTAACAATACCCGTGCTTACTTTAATAAATGCTGAACATATAATCCTGTCTTCCCTTTATCACTTTAAGACAGGGTTTATCAGCCTTTACAATCCAGACATTTTCAACCTTCTTCCTTCTAAATATTTTTTTTCTACAGCTTTAAAACCTACCTCACCTTTAAAAAATATGTGTTAAGTGAAATAAACATTTAAATAATTGATTTTGTTAAAAATACTTTTAAACTAAAGAACCACCATATATTTCAATTCTAATTTTAGGTCTTAGAACAAAAACAGATTTTTTGCACTATATTTAGAAATGATAGGTCACTTAAAATAAAATAAAGCACAATTTGCAGCTGAATGACATGAGACTAAGAAGAAGAAGAAGAAAAAAATCAAGCTTTCATATTGTGTCATTCTGCTTAATAAATTCAAGAGAAATGTTTGAAATGCTTCCAAAAATGTGTTTTCTATTTGTTTTTATTTATGTACAACATTTTTGCTTGTTTCTATGTCACTTCATGCATTTTAAGTCATAAGGAGCCATTTTAAAGGGTCTGATGACCTACAAGCGTAGAGCTGCAGGTTGCAGACCCTGTTTTAGGTGGTTGGCTTTAGGTCAATGAATTATAATGTGTGTACAGATTTAAAAAATGTATACATTCAGTAGATGGGTAGCATTTTTTTCCCTGGAATATCAGCTTGGCCTCTTTGTGCTTCACCAATCATACAGTGATACAACTTATGCAATGACTGCATAAAAATCTTATAGAAATGTACTCCTTTGAGTTTTTTTTTTTTATCTCACAGGATCAATAATCCCATTCAGTAATGTAAAAACTCTTATGCCATTTTTTCCCCACACAACCAAGGATAATTGAAATAATTACAGTATATGCACATTCAGTTTTAGCTCCAAGTAAGTGGCTCTGGTTGTATGGTGTAATAAGGATTTACTGAACATGCCTGATCATCTGAAAGAATATCCATCTGAACCAAGTCACAGCTAAGCAAAGCAGCTAAAACTTCACATTTTATAGATGTTAGATAAAATGCCTGAGGTGGTTCTAAAAAATACTCTTATGTATATTGTTTTCCCTTTTTTATATAATTTTTAATAGGAATAAACTGCAGAGTAGTTGTTGTTACTCTACTAGACTTTTAATGTCACATAGCATAAACCTTCACAGAGAGCTGCTCTGTACAGTGTGCCGACTGTGTCGTTCATGTCCAAACTGAAATGTGTCCCTTTGAGAAGAAAGTAACGGTTAATTTTGATGCCTTAGTTTGGTGCAGTAAAGTAGTAATGAAGCTGACTGTCTTCGAAGCTGTACTCCTGCTTGATGTGCTGAAGCACGGCGCCCTGCTGCAGCCGCGTCCCGTAGAGGACCGCCTCGCCGCGGTCCTGCGCCAAGCCCACCTGCTGAAGCCAATCCACCAGCTCACAACCGCGGAAACAGTCCAGCATGGTCCTCACACCACACCTGTAAGGCAATGAAGCTTTTAGCTGCTGCTCTGAACAGAAACAGAGAAGGAGCTGAGTGACATAAACACATTTGAAGCACAGTGTGAGAGTCAATATTTAGGGAATATTTTTACAGGCATTTTTAGATAACCTCCAAGCATAAACCAAGGAGCACATTTACTCAAGACGGATTCTAATCAACTTCAGACCAGGGCAGCTCTCACCTTTTCTTTTTAACAATGTCATGAAAACACTGCTGTTTGTGGTATTTGGTGAACTGAAGGCAGGTCATCCTGATGTCATCTGGTAAATCCAGATCCGGTTCTTCTTCTTTCTTCTTTCCAAACCAGCGACTGTATAACCTGAAAAACACGTGAAAAGATAAAAACTAAACAAATCTAGGTTCTTAATACAACATATATGGTACAATACAGTTCTGATCAGAAGTTTACATTGGCAAGAATGTCACATTACTTAAATGTTTTTTGGTTAAATTAAACAAACATTAAGCTATGCTGAGGTATCAAACATCCATCAGAGCTGCTTTTAGAGTAGATAAAACAGGCCAAGATGTGAACCTCCTTAAAAATGTCTGAACATTTTAAACCAAACTCTTTAAATAAGTTAAAGCATTTCTGATACAAAACAACAACTGGACTGATTCCAGTACACTCTGGACAGCTAAAAGAAGCTTTTGGGTTCTCTCCAACTTAAGAGACAAGTCACCAATAATTTGTGGGGCTGTGTTTACTTTTTATATTCACAACATTACAGTTCTTGCTTTTAAAAATCACTGAAGTGGTATGTAGCCAAATCAATCCAACTTAATTCAATAACACGTCAAATAAATATGTAAAAATCTGAAGTTAGTATGACATTCCTGCTAATGGTAAATGTCTTGTGTTTGTATAGCGCCTTATCACGTCTATAGGACCTCAAAGCGTTTTACACTAGTCATTCACTCATTCACACACATTCGCACGCCGATGGTGGTAAGCTAATGGACAGTAGCCACAGCTGCTCTAGGGCAGAAGCGCCGTACCAGCAGATTGATCATAGCCATTGCCCCATTCGAGTATAAGTAAATTTCTTTAAAAATTTGCATTTATTTGTACATTTATTACATTACCTCTTCAATGGCAGTAAAATAATATGCTTGTCCAACCCGAAAAGAGCAAAGGAGATAAATCCCTGCCAACAGGAAGAAGGAGTATTATTGCTGTGCTTCTGTGTGGGAGTAAATTTACATGATTTGGGGACTTCTTTATTTATTAGACTGACCTGTCCGTAGTTTGCTATAGCACAGAAGAACTGAAGCTCCAAGTAGAGTCTCCCATGAAGGTGGTTATAAAGCAACCACAGACTGCTGGAAAAGTTCTGTGGTTAGAAGAACGAGATAGGTTATCCTCTGCCGATTCATTGGTGGCTCTGGTAAAAATGTGTATCAAATCTTAAACTAATTTCAGTTGCATGGCATCACTGAAGACTAGAAACAAAAACCTTTAATTTGAAAAAATCTTTTCATTTTACTTAGTTTAGATTTGACTTTTTTTAAACTGATGAAAAAACTTCCAACTAATAATCCACTACTTCATCTTTCACTCATAAATAGATGTCATGACACAGAGGTCTATTTCTTTGGGCCAGTGGCTACAAGGCTAGACAAGGAACTAATGATAAGGATGACAACTAAGGTAAAAAAAAAATACAAACATATTTTTATGTCCAGATGTAGTCATTTGGATGGCATGTCTAGGAAAAACTTGTCTGCTGTCACAAACGAAAACATGGAAATTGCTCAACTCTTCATGGACTTGAACTGTAACCATGTGCTTTGCTCAGATTAGACAAAGATTGTGCTTTTCAGCAACAAACACTCATGAAAAATCACGTTATGGCCACCGTTGTCATGGTAGAGAATCTATGACATTGTGGGCTCATTTAGCTCCTAAATTCACTTACACCGTGTTCCAAATTATTATGCAAGTAATATTTTCTCAGATTTTCTTAAATGGTCAATGCAAGAGATGGCCAGTATAATTTTCAAGTCATGAACTATTACAGTATAAATAAAATTTTACTGAACAAAGCTCCCCAAGAGAACAGTATTTTTTTCAAAAATAAAAAATCTGTAGAAATAATCGGTAGATTATATTCTACCGAAATAATCTATTTCGGTAGATTATGCTACCGAAATAAAAAAATAATTTATTTTCACTCAGTTTACATATATTTTTCAGGAGAGGCAACAAATTTGTCCACATCTGTATATTTGAAAAATAGGTCAGTCCAGTTTAGCTCAAGCTTGTATAAATAATTACAGAATTTAATTTCTTGAAACATGTTTGTTTTTAGTTATTCTACTATCAGATATACAGGAACTAATAAGACCTTTAGCTGAAAAAATAATATAGGAAAATATGGTGTTCTATTGTGGTTTTAGAACAGAAGTATTTCACTAAAATGAGCTGGAAATGAACCATTAATTTGCATAGTTTGCGATGATTGCAGTCTTTCACTCACAGCGAGAAGGAAGACAGTCAGGAGCAGACACAGGAGCACATGACGGACCACTTGTCTGTCTTTCACCTGCTGGAGCTCATCCATCTGAGCAAGGAGACAGTCTGTCGACTCGCAGCCATTCTCACAATGAACTGCAGAGGGCAGCAGCGCACAGAAAATAAACAAACGGATCACAAGAGAAAGGACTGCTGGACCAAATGTGGCTTTACAGTCCTCGAAGCAAAATGTTAAAAACTAAGGAAGTTGATTCAGGTCTGGCACATCCCCTGTGGGTTTTTAATGAGCTTAAAATATTTGAGCAAGATAGAATGCGTGACAGTCGGCTGACAGTGGAAATACCTGGGAGCGAGCTTAGGCTGTTGTTTATGTTTGTGCTGATGATCATGTCAGGCATGGGCGTGGCTGGAGCACAGGCACATCTGAAACACTCTGATAGCAAATAAAAGTGAATAATAATTCTCTTAATATATAATTGTGTGTCTGCATTATTTACAGTTGTAATTACATTAATCCAACATCTGATGTTGGATTAATGTAATCCAACATTACATTAATGCTTAAAATTATGTTTTAAGCATAATTTTATGCTTGACATAAAATTATGAAAACATTTATCCAATGAAAATAACTTAACAATATTCTGTTGCTTTTGATCTGATTTTAGTTTATACTATTGCCATGATCAAACAGAATCAATTTATCGATTACATGTCTTATAATCAATGCATTTTATAGGGATTGCACATGATGAACCAACATATCAGAAAGTAATTGTGAAGTGGAAGTAGCTTCCTATTTTTTTGCAAATTTGATTTGAACATACATTTTAAAGACTCGCCAAACATTTAGTTTAATGCTTGTTGTCCTTCTGGAAGGTGACCCTCTGAACTGACCTAATGTTTTATGCAGGTTTTCTATCAGGATTGTCTTTAATTTAACTTCATCTATGTTTCAACCAACATAATATTGTCTTAAAGTATATTAGGAAAATTCTGAAGAACACTCCTAACATTTCATTTAGGAGGTTTAGAGTAATGAGGGCTGAACAAAATATCTCTTCATTCTTTCCATATTAGTATTCTAATCTATAATGAAAAAACTGATATAATACATAGAAGGCTGTGGTTGTTTTATGCTAAAATGTGAAAGATTTAAGACATAAATATTTTTCCAAGGCAGTGTAAGTACAGTTGAACATGATCATGTACTCAGTGAAGAAATAATCTTATCATTCTCAAAAAAATGACTCACATTTTACTTTCTGTTTAAGGGTTTCAAACACACGCAACAGAATGTGCATATTAAAGAAAAAATGCAAAACTGTCTGTAATTGTTTGCCAATGGCAGCTCATTGATAAATCTTAATTGGTATTACTGATTCTTGCCCTTATTGCTAGTACTCAAGTATTTTAATAACCAACTGCGGATATTTTGGCAAGATAGGTGTTGATACATAAAAGTGAGGCTGATACATAAAAGTCATGTTTTTCTAATATTAGAAAAACATGACAATCATTGTTAAATGTTATTGATTGTGATCAACATATTTTCCTGTCTGCTCTTTTTCTCCTATCATAATAATGTACTCAACTGTTTCCTTTAGCTTTCTGATCTTGGGTTTCCTACATGACTCCTGAAATGTTACAAACTAACAAATATTGCATCAAAGCAGTCGACAGGGGCTGCAATTTGATAGCTTGTGCAGCTAAACCTAAAAGTAACATTAATACACAGGCTGCAAACATCCATGAAAGTAGAGTAGAGAAGAACTAGGCTGTAGAACTATAAAATGAAAATGAGGTGAAATGACCAGCCTGGTTGTTAGATAATTTGCTTTCCATTTATGGTGTGAGAACTGTTTACACCTTTCCAGTCATAGCAATTAATTTCACTGCAGGTGCAATGGCAATAAAAGTATTCATTCAACCATTCAAATAATGCTATGTGACAAAATCTAGAACATTTTCAGAGTAGAAAGTACCTCCTCCTGTTCTGTTTCCTGGCTCTATGAGAATCTGAGTTTCTGGTTCAACCTCGGTCACCTGATCCTGGTAAGGTTCAAATGAACTTTCTCTGTCTTCGTACTCTTCATCTTGCTCCCAGCTTCCTCTACTAAGACACACCAAAGAGCCTCCTCCAAGAAGTATACTGAAGCTGACCACTACTGTGGTGCAAATTATCTAAAAAATTATAATAATAATAATAAAAAAAAGAAAAAAATTGTCAAAATTTGGAGCTTTGAAGTTTTACTATGAATAGCAAAAATCATTAGCATTATTCTCCCTTTGTGTGTTTTATACCTGTAGTTTGCCATAGAAAAATGAAGAATCAATAGCGTCAGACCTTTTTTCGCCAAAGATGAGCAGAATAGAGGTTACCAAAGAGGGGATCCTGTAAAACATGAGTTTGTTCACGTAATTAAAAGGTCAAACAGAAACAGCTTAGCAACACTGCCATAAAACATGAAGCTGTAGCACTGATCTGGATTAAAAACCTGCAGGAAGATTAGAGGACTGAAACAACAGAACACAGTTAAACACAGAAATGCAACACTGTTAAACTAATACATAAAACCATGAAATGGATTACTTTATCTTGCTTCTTTGCATTTTCTTTTTTTTTTTTGTAATTGGATGACTTAGATAATTTTCTCAAACTTTTTTATTTTTGCCACTTTTTTTGGCTTTTGTGTGTCTGTAAGTGTATTTAGGTTTGTTTTCTTTATATACTCCTGTATAAATAACAAGTTACCTATACATATAAGAAACGATATGTTTCAGAGGAATAAAAAAAAGAAAACAATACACGGATAATGGTGTTAATAATCACTGAAGCAGCCAAAAAGTGATAAATGCATTTTAGCTTTTTGTTCTAAGTCTATTAAGTACAAGCATACATTAGAGGCTGAGAAAACACAAACTAGTACAATACTCTTAGAGAAACCAGATGATTGTTATATCAACACAGGTTATATTTTGAGATACAACCTGGATTTAATTTTCTGTGAATCAGAGGTGACTCACCCCCAGCCTGCGATGACCAGCGCACCTGGTGCTCCTCTAAAATCCTCATACTTTTTCATAAGCACAATCGAGAGCGCTATTAATCCTAAAACAAAAGACATTTTATTCACAAAAATAACAATCAAATTCAGATCTGGAGTAGCACTAACTCTACATATGGATAAATGTGTTGTCGGCTTACCTGGCCACATAAAACTACTGTAGAGTGAAGTAGACAGCAACGTGAAAATGAGGACCTGTGCAACAAAGTTGTCTTCCTTCACCACAAAGTTCCACAGAATCATCCCAATGCAGCTGAACAGCTAGAAAACCACATCACCAAACACACAATTAAAGGTTTTGCTGAAGATAAAAGTTAATTGGAGCTACAGTTCTTTTCTCAGACGACAATACAATTGAAACTAAGACTGCCTGCTTACCTGCGCCAAGAACAGGTTGACTGTAAACATGTGAGGAAGTCTCTTAAACTTTTTACTTAAAAACATGACAGCAACTGTCCACAGCTGGCAGGAAATAAAAACATTTTTAAAATTAGTTATACAAAAAATAGACTTATTAAACTCTTCTGTTTGCTGAAACTAAACATCAATGTACTTCATAAAAAAAAAACATGGAAAAAATATGACAGCATTTTAAAATTTACAGCAAAAATCATGAAAATATGACACATGGCTGAATCGCAGTTGACATTGGTTTTTCAAGGCAGATTCAATAGTACCCTTTAGAGACATGCCTCTCTAAAATGGAAAGACACATCCATAAATAGATGATCATGTCAGCTGTAAACGTCAGAGAATGAAGAACAAACCGTTTGCCCACAGATCCTTTAAGTAGGAAGATGGCTGCGATTTGTGAGTTACTATGTGAAGATGGTAGATTTCTGCTCACCCAACAGAAACGGCATTTCTGTCTGAAACACTTCTATTTTGTCTTTAAGGAAACAAATAACCGTTCATTTTAAAGGGGAGTTTTTCATCTCCACTATTTTTATACATACATGTGTGACAGTATGATGGATTGCTGTTAAGGCAATCCGCAGTGTTTCCTTAGATAGAAACTTTAAAACACATTTTAAACATGAATTGAACTTGACCGTTTGGATCAGTTGGAATGTATGCATGATTGGGATGAATAAAATTTTTTGTAAAGTATTTTGAGATGACACAAGTACCTATGGCACTATGTAAATAAAGTGAACTGGTTTGGCACATTGCACTTCATTGCTTAACTACAAAAATTTGATTAAGCTTTTTTCCCCTCAATGTCTTAGCTAAATCAACATAGGACATGGCAGTGCTTTGACTTCATTTCATCAGCACAAATGCACATTTACACTCCACATGCGTAAAAATGGTTGGAAATAATTTTATGGGGTCAAATAACATATTGTTGTACCAAAGATAACTTGATGGTGTCACTATTTTGAAAGCTATTACTTTAGTCCAATTAAATCCTCAGAGGTAAAACTTTCCTAACTGAATGCCGTCAGGGTTTTATATTATTTTATTTTTATTTCAAGCAGGCATTCACCACTGTGGTCAATGGTTGTCACATTCTAACTGTGACAACCATTGACCATTTTATTATTATAATGTTCCTCTAGGGTGGCCATTTTGTTAAGCACATTTGCTCAAGTTTAGTGTTACATACATCACTCCTTTGGTTTTAGCATCTGTTTCTTGTGCTGCCTTTCTTACTTGTATAGATTTTTTTATGTTGGGCCTCTAAATAAAATATCCATCTTGAACCTCAAGCCACAATAGAATTGAAAGAAGGAAGCATTGTCTTTCAGAAAAGAGTGAAGCGGTTAAACTATATGGATATGCAGAATGCAGAACCAGAAGCGGTTAGTTACTGACAGGGCTGCATGTTTCTTAAAGTGGTACTGAAAGTGAGAATGAGGAAGCAGGTCTGAGTGAGTGACGAATCAGTGAGGCAACTCATCCTCTGAACAGCTGAGCCTCCCAAAGACAGATGGTTTAGTATTTTAAAACATGAAAAAATAAGATTTTATAAGTATATATCACTTCCTTTAAAAGAAGCTACTGTGGGCGAGCGAGAGAAATGTAATCCAAACGCTAAACTGGGTTGATTTATCAAGCCACGATTGACTGGTAGTTCCAGAAGTTCCCAATCCACTTCTCGGAAGAATAAAAACTAAACAAAGAAACTAAGGAACAATCTGGTGTACAGCCAGTTATGAACGAGTCTGTGCATGTTACACAGTCACTTACCAGAGCCACTAAGCTCACTATGCTTATATTAAAGCTGACACTCTCAAGTGAATTCATCAGACACTGGGGGTCCATTAAGTGGATGGTAAGTAACCAGGCTGAGACATACATTATTGGAGCTGAGAGAAAAGTGCTGATCACCATCCCAGAGGTCACCTGTCACAATGAAAAACATGTTCAGGAAAGTTTTAAAAAGATACATTCCAAGCAAATAAGAAAGTTGAGCTGTAGTTCATGTAGTAACTCACAACTTCTAGTTCTGCGTTATAGTAAACAGCATAGATAGCCACGCTTGGTGCAGTGGGGAAGACTCCGTAAAGAAAGGCATAATCTGAGAGGCTGGAGTGGTTTGTAATATTGCTGCTGTTATCCAAAACATCCACCATATCCTTACAGAGAAGCGGCATTACCAGCCTTGGAGTCCAAAAAAACCCAAAAACAAGATATGAAATAGTTAAAAGTGCAAACGGGAGGAACTGAAACACTTAGATAATTGTGGTTAAAATGCAGACATGTAATTCTGAAATGACCTATGGTCTGAGAAGGTCTGAGTCATCTAAACCATTAGCACAAAACACATTGGGAGCCCTTAACTTTACTTGGCCTCTAACACCATGTATCATTATAATGGAAATACCAAAGCATTTATTAGTAAAAATATCCATAAGGTGCAATGAAATTCCACTCACAGTTTGGCTGTAATGAGTAAAATCAGTGTCACAACGGTGGATCTGGTCAGTTTCCTCAACTGGCCCACCATGGTCAAACCTAAATAGAACAAAGCTGCTCCACCAAAAGAGTTGCCCAAGCCGTCTATGAACTCAGCCATGAAAGCAGGGATTCTCTGGTGCAGGGCAAAGTGGGCGATGATGCCTACGATAACCATGAATACAATGGGGTTCTTCAAGACTTGTAGGACTACATGTCCCACAATCAACAGTTTTCTCTGCTGGTGGTTTCCCTGATTCTTCCACTTTTGGATTTCGCACAGTGCAAAGCCGACAGGATTTAGAAGCATCAGGGACACGGGTGCAACCAGGTAGATGTACTGGAGGTACTCTGGGTATGTGCTTTGATAGAGGGCTTCAACTGTGGACAGAGATGAAGGCAACAGGGTCAAAGAAAAATAACAAAAACAGATAAATCTAAGATCTAATTAGTCAGTAGTTTTACTCTAAAACGTTGAAGTGAAATCATTCTAGACACATGCAAGCAGCATTTACAATAAACATTTTTATGAAAATCAGGTTGAGAAATGTAAACCCACTAATTCTGGTAGAAGAAAAGCAAGTCACAGAAACTGTAAATTCTTATTGTGCAAATAACACATAAATGTATAAAGCAGCATTTCTTAAAGTGGAGGATATTGGTACCTAATCCAGACAAATGCATTAAATGCATAAAATTATCTCCCCAATAAATATTTAATGACTTCCATAATTTTTTTATTGACACATTCCATCAGACCAAAACCTCCAGATTTATTTCAGAAATATTAAATTACTTGAGTAAATCAAACTGAAGTGTTACCCCTGGCAGAACCATAAAGAGATACTGTATGCAAAATATTGCTACAACTCTGACAAGGAATTTGAAACAGGTTCATCCTGCTCCAACTGCTAAACTGAGTCACAGCCTACAGAAAAGGGGCCAGGCATTTTCTGTTTTTCTATCACATGTGCATTCACTTGTTTCATCTATTAGGTTAGACTAAACTTTGTTCTTTGCTTAGATTATTTCAATAAAGGGCTGATTGAAATAACCAGTCCTTGATTGTTGTTGTTGAAATTACATCTGTAGTGATAGTGAGAGGTTCATATAAATGGGCTTTCAAGATGCATTTGAACTATTCATTTGTCTAGGTGGAATGATTACATGATAATAAAAAACTACAGATGTTGGTTAAGACTAGAATTTGTCTAGTCTATTTGATTCTCTTTACTTAATATCTAGTTGAAAAGTTGCAAAAGTGTAGCTGTTGGTTTGAGGGGAAGACTTTAAAAGTAGCTTTTCATCTTCATTAGTTCCACCATTTTGAGAAATGCACTTGTAATGGCAGATAAGCAAACCCAGTATCATGCTGCTAGAGTTGCACAATAAAGATTGTGATGAAGAAACAAAAATAGAGAACACTGTTATTGCAATATTGCGTAATATTATGGGAATTAAAAGTTTTTCTGATATAATGCAGTCCTAAACCCTATTTTAAATAGAGTAGAAAAAATATTGGTAATGCACAAATAGTACCTGATAGGTAAAATTTTGCGTGGTTTAGAGAAATCCACATCAATTTGAATCCCCTCCTCCAAAATTAACACTTTCAAGCACGACTGGAATTTGCAACTGAGTAGTTGGACTTCTGTAGAGAAATTTAAGCTCATATAAGATAAAGACTGAGCTATTTGGCCGCAACACTGAAGTATGTTAGAAGCAGTCATGGTGAAGCTTTCAAATATAACACAACTGTTTTCACAGTAAAGCATTGTGGTGGTAAAATCATGCTGAGGATATGTTTTCCTAATTTTTCAACTTCCCCTCAAATCAACAACCAGATAGTTGCAATCTTCAGCTAGATGTTCCAATTGGAAATTAATACCATTCTGAAAATGCTTGATGAATCCAAATTTAGATGCATTTTTTAAAATGCATCTGAAGTCCCAAAATAATATATGATGCAGATGTTTACACAAAATTACACTTACCTATTGGATAGCCCAAAGCAAAGTCATTGCTTTGGGTTGCAAATATTGAGAAGATGCCAGCCTTACTGTAGCGGCTGTCAGGACTGGACACTATCAGAGTGAGGCCGCAAACGATGCAAAATACTGACACTTTAGCGATGAGGATCCCCCACAGGAAGGGCCAGATGACGTTTCCAAAGTCCAGTAACACCATGTTCTTAAAAAGAAGCGCAGGGAGAGCAAACTTTGATACAAAGTTGCCCAATCCTTTGGCCTGAGTGGAGGTGATGATGTTGGTCCTTCCTGCGATGTATCCACACAGGATGATCCCAAAGCATTCCAGGAGAGCAGGTAGCAGCCTGTCTATGGACATGGTGGAGGGCACAGCAGGGGGGCTGGGGCTCCCCTCCACGTTGTAGCCGCTTGCTGTCACCATCCTGTCTTGGTGTGCTTTCTGTCAAAATTGATCTGTTATCATGCTAAAGTGGAGAGGCTCACCGACCTGACACTGAAGGCGGAAGACAGAGAGAGGAGGGCACTTTAAACTTCTGATTTAATTTTAAGATTGCTATTTGGTAACCAAAAAAACATATTTTAAATAATACCTCAAATATACACCGTAATATCAACAAATAAAGCGACGTATAAAATATATAACCTAATTTAGGCTGCTATGCCTTTAAAAATATCTCCTCTTACCGTTGTAACAGCCGATTTCCCCTCCTATGTGCCCCATGTGTCGGTTTTAGCTCACTAGAAGCAGCCGTTGAGAGTTAAACCAGCCAGCTAATCTTTAACTGGAGTAACAAAAAGCATAAAATAGAGCTAAATTCCCGGGAAAAAAAACAGTCGGGAAAGCGGTTAAGAAACAATTAATATAGCTTGTTTATGTTCCCTGTTACAAACGGAGTCATTGGTTAACGTCACTGCCTGTGCTTTTCTTAATCTCTGATTTGTCACACAACCCGACCAATCAGGTTCATCAGAAAGAGCGAAGAGGCGGGGCTTAACGAGCGCAACCTCTCAAGTGTTATCATACTTGGTTACAAAACTAGTGATAACCTGAACTGAAAAAGACATGGAGAGTTACAGACAAATACTTTATTAGTAATAAAATACTCTGCAGAGTAGAATATGCAACACTGCAGTCAACGAGGTTCTCAACTAACTTAGTTGAGAATTATTTGCAGAACCATAGCTGCAAGACAAACATTTTTTTTTACAACCTGTCTATGTTTGCCTTATTAAAGCACAAACTTTGATTCAACTGTTTAAATGTATCCACCAGGAAGATAGGGAGAGCTGGAAACAGAGATTGCAGTCTGATGCCATATTTTGTCCAATAATCTTTCTCATTTAATGGGCTGCCAATTTAGAACAATTTGCTACCAAGAATCAAACAGTTGGCTAGCTTTAAGACGTGTACATTTTACATTTCACATTGAAACACGTTTGTAAAATTCATGCTGTGTTTTGTTAAAACAATATATATTTTTAATCTTTTCAATCACACATTGTTCAGCATATCAAGCACTTTTCTTGACACTCTGATGTGGAGATCCTGATACACATTGAACTCTTTGACTTTCTTCATGATTACTATCAGTGATTTATGCAGAAGAAACACAAAATTCCACAATTTTACATAATGTTGAAATTTATGGAAAACATTTTTTTCATTTTGTGTGTGTGCTCAATCCTGAAATAACTATAACATAGCAGACTGCCTAAAAGTCGGTGTTTTCCAACCCTGGTCCCTGAAGACCCTTGAAGACCAGGGTTGGAAAACACTGGTCTAAGTCAAACTCTGGTAGTTGGTGCAGTGCCTAAAAAAGGAAGTGGTGAAGTGGAAGACAACAGAAGAAGTGTCAAAGCTGTAAAAAACATTTTGAAAGAGTGTTATAAAGACATTTCTTAACAAAAGAGGGAAGAAATGTAGCAACGACTTCACAAAGCGACTGCTACATCATCCTTCATTTAGTCCTCTGTGCCAAATGTTATGAGCTGTTTAGAAACCACCTTGTTGATGCTAAAATGCTATTTGAAGTCTGTCAAAGTATCTTATAACATATTTATGGTCATTGAACAAGCCAAATATAAATAAATAGATAATTGGCTTAATTAATGTTTTCATGACATGTTTCGGTTAACAAAGTGGCAAGAGATTTAAAAGGCTGGTTATTTACTTGCTGAACTGTCTATTATATGCTGCACTGTCTTGCACCATTGAGTTTCCAACATTTTTTCTGCTACATGACTCTAGGTCAAATATAAGGGTTTAACACAGAAGCAACGAACCAAGAAAAAAATTAAGTAATGCAAAAATGGATCAAATGTTTTTTTTTACAATCAATACTGAGGTCTGCTTTAAAGATTGAAAAAAAAAATCTGTCTTTTAAGCAATATGTAGAAACATGTAAGCAAAGAAGAGCTTCTTTGGACTTCAACAAAACTGTGTAGCTGAGTCAATCAATATGGCTCAGCTATAGCCGCATATGGCTATGTGTAGACCTTCCCTATAATATTTGAATACATAGACCTGTGGACTTACTTTAAGAAAAATTACAACTTATTAAATATTAACAATATCTAAGAAGAACCAAAATGTCATTAAACAAGGCAGGGCCAATTGACAGGAACCGCAGATATTTTATTTTATTCAGTTGTTTTTCAAGTGACGAGAGTAGCATAACAAAAACTATAGAACAGATGGAAGAGAAAAACAGAACAAAGTAACGCATTTGTTCTGTAGGCTGCCACTAGATGGCAGAATGATGCAGAAAATATGACTGCAAAGTTTCAAGAAATCAAAATTGCATTAAAGTGTATCTTTACCTCTTCTTTCCTTCTAACTCCTTGTTACATTTGTCTGACATTAATCTTTTCTGTCACAAACTGAACATGTGGTTCAGAACATAGAAAAGTCTACCGAGTTTTTTTTTTTCTGGTGTTGAAATGGAAATGTACACATGTCAGCAGTATTTCATAATTGTGTAAGGCTATTACATGATATATATTCAATATATACTTTAAAAATAACTTTTTAAAAGTATATATTGAAATGTGTAATAAATGGATATAATAAACAGATTCCCTTTTCTGAATTGAATTATTGAAATAAATAAAAATTATTTCTGTGATGTTCATAATATTAAGCTGCGCTTGTGTGCAATTACACAACACACAAGCAAAAGCTTCATGTTAAAGAGGAAGCAGAAAGGAATTGATTTCAAAGTCCTCCTTCTAGCTGACAACAGTCTTTATCAGTAATTTATTGTCATTTTGTGATATGTTTAAACAAAGATAATTGACATACAACTATCTAATCTTTAGAAGGTTCCGATGTTTATATACTAATACACATGGGGAGATAATAGCAGATTTACAATAAAAAGTAAAAAAAAATATTGTGAATATTTTAAATCATATTTCTTTCTTTCAGAAAAATGTGGAGATCTGAGGATATTGCAGACGATGTCTCTGACTCGCCAAAAGGGGGAGCTGTTTCTATTTCTCACGTCCAATCATAAATAAATAAATAAATAAATAAATAAATAAATAAATAAATAAATAAATAAATAAATAAATAAATGAATAAATAAAATGAACACACCAAAATCAATCTTATCGCATAGGCAAATTATAATTACAAGGCAAGAAGTCCATTTTAATTTATAAGCTCTAAAATAATAAATGAGTGACTTATTTTGGCATATTACACAAAAGTGTTTTGTTCATGTTGTTTCTTGTTTTGCTGTTATCCCATTGAGATAATTTTCTTGAGCTGGTTTCTCCTCCACACGTTCCTGTCAGCAGAGACTGGGATCGAGTGATGTATTATACATTAAAGCTAAGGCCTGCTTTCAGACATGACAGCGCAGAGGGACACTGGGTAATGAGGCAGGCCTTATACACTGGGAAGACTGCCAGATGTGCACATAAGCTGGGAAGTTACTGCAGATGCAGGGGCAGTTAGTCTGATAAACAGGATTAAATACAAGGATCAGCCAAATGTAGAGCTGGCAATAAAATCAAAACCTAGAAAAAAAGGGTAAGTTCTTATTGTATCTAGCAGTATTCAACATTGGAGAACATTTTTATGATTACTGACAAAAGTCGAGAGAAATCACTAGAAATGTAAGCAGTGAAAGTGGCTCATGTTTTCTATATTTTCAATCAGTTAAAACAGCTCTCATTTCAGTAATTATATGATGGATCATGCAGAGGAAAGCTGCTCAGGTCTGAAAAGACTTTTCTCATCCTCTTCATTGCCATCTGGCAAAAAACTTACAGTACTACCAGCAGGGATGTGAAAAGCTATACACAGGTAGCTACAGTACCTTAAATCATTTTAAGCTTTATTTTTCATAAGCATACCCCACTTTTAACTTGTTCAGTTTAGAGTTTGTATATCTTATGATTATAAATTTCAGCCAGACTAAAGTTTGGGTTTTCATCAACTGCAAACTATAATCATCAAAATTTACAAAAATAAATTCTTAAAATACATCTCCGTGCATGTTATAAATATATATAACATGTGAGTGAGACCTGCATATTATACAGATTTATTAGATATACAAATCAAGCCAGTAGTTCTCTTTTCAGCAAGCGCTGTGAACCTGTTCAATGTAATTCTTCATATGAAGCAACAAAGACAATAAAAGACCACAGCTGAGTAAAAACAAACGTTCATGTTGATGAAATGAGATGTAATTATTAAACCAAAGAGCTTCACCGGCACAGGATTTCCACTCTTCTGTTTTAACCTGTTTATGAAAAGCTGGATTGAGCGTCATGTTTACAAACATGCATGACTCACACTGACAGCAAGAAAGTGATTATATATGGATTAAGTTGTTTTGTAGGACTGGTGGGATTATATAGTCAAGACAAAAATAAGTAAATAAAAAATCTAGATTTGCGTAGGAAAAGCATCTCAATTATTTTCTAATATGTCTTCAGAAGTACAGGTGGATTGCAATTAAGCAGTAATTTGGTCTCAAGAACAATTTTGAAGGGACATTTGGCACACCAGGCAGAAACTCATCGACAAGAGCAATGATAACCTAAATGTTAATGCAAAGAGACATCGATGCCTGAGGACCAGAGGGAGAGTACAAGTTGTTGATGCAAAGCAGTAAATCGTCAGAGGCAGCATATGGTGGGCTGCTGGTGACGATGGGGGTTTTCAACACAGACAGGACGGATTTAGCAATCTGAGCTACATACATACATGCATACATACTTATTGTTTATAAAAGTTACGATTTGCAGGCCACATGAAGCTGACGAAAATGAAAACAATAAGCTTTGAGAGAAATATGATCTGGATTAAACGTAGCTTGAAAGCATGCTTCTTGTGGAGAACCAGATCTGGTCATCAAATGTCAAATGATAGGACTGAGATCCTTTTGATGCCTTCATAATCCTCTTCCCTCCACTGCAGGTTTGTTATTATTGTTCCAATAAAGGACCTGAGGTGAATTATGCTGGACACAGTTTTGGAAGTAGTTGGTTCAACACTTCAACATAGAAAGCTGCTTTCTGGTGAAAACTTTTTGAGAAAAGATTACTATTTAGCATGTGGACATACAGCACTGTGCAAAGACTTTAGGCTGGTGTGAAAAAATATGTATAGGGAACAGTCATATTAAATATATTAGAATATTACTGAAAATATTATATATTTCTGCTACTCAATTCAGTAAACGAAACACATTATGTAGATTAATTACACACAGACTGATGTTTTTAAGTTGACATTTCTGTATAATGCGTTACATTTTCACTTACAGTCAATGAAAACATGACAGCTAATATTTAAATATGACACCAAACCCTCCTATCCCCCCGCACCCTCCCAAAAAAAAAAAATAAAAAATACAGAAATGTTTTGGGTTGTTGACCTGCTGCAGAATATATTTAGACCAATCAAACTCCTTGTAGTTTTCACGATTGAGGAAAAAAACACTATTTTCTTCCAAATTTTGAGCTCAGTTTACAGAATACAGAAAAGAACTCTGATATTCATAAGGAATCTCCTCCATGATTTGGTGTTGCCTGCAGATACCCAGTAATGCACCTCTGCCCAGCCTCAGGATGACCAGCATCACTGCTCATGTCTCGGATTGCAAGAAAAGACTGAAGATTGTGAGGAAACCTGCATTTGCAGAAAATCAGACTTTAGTTTCCAAATATATGTAGAAACAACCTAAATCTAATTGCTTGAAAAAATATATCTGAGTGTTACCAGAAGAACTAATGAAGGGTTAATGGAAAAGTGGTCAAACAAAACACAGATTTAAAATGTTCTTTTTATTTTTTTGCATGGTAATGTATGTAGTCACTGATTAATAGGCATTCAGAACATGAGTAGTTTAAGCAAACATGGTAGTGTTCATGTTTTCATTAACTATCTGACAAGCTCGACCGTTGCATCTACACAAGGATTTATTTTTACATCAGCAAAGGTTCATCTATGTGTCTTCTAGAATAATATATAGACAGGGTTTGACTTTTAAATAAATCAAAGATTGGGTAAAATCTCTACAGATGGTCTACAAGTTGCAACTATTAATTACAGATGAAGGTTTACCTTCTTTTATTTCTTAAAGTATTCCTACAGCACCTAAAAATATGTATACATAAGTATAATAAACAATATAAGACATCTAGTTATCAAACTCTATGTCTCCAAGAGGCCAGAAGGTTTGCTTGCGTGTCTCTTCTCTGCTCCATCAGGCCTGTGATGGGTCAAGCAACTCAATTTCCTCACATCCTCGATCTGTTCAATCAGCCAGTCACTCATCCACAGGCCTCATTCATCTCACTTAGTGACAAATGACCATTTTGGCAACATTTGAATTAGAAAGACTTGGCTTAGCCCTTCCCCCTCCTCCTCTCCATCCAACCACTCGGGTCACCTGAATTCACAGCATTTAGGCTCCAGTTATTCAAGCCTGCCTCATGTCTCCCGTTTTATTGTGTTCAGATGTTTGACATGCTTGGTGCTCTGATTATAGCTCCCTCTCTGTTTCCGCCCTCTGGAGGACTGTACCTCATGTGTTTACATCTGCTCTGTAAGTGATTAAATGTTCACTGAATCTGAATAGAAGCATCAATCTGCAGGGGGTTGATGGAAACTAAAAACATTAGAGTTTTAGGCCTGGATGGAGATTAAGAGGATTAAAGAGCTTTTGCTGGAGAGATAATAATGTTCATTAAACAATGTAAAGCACACAGTGTTCTTATAAAAATAAAGAAACAACATCTTTATTACTTATGTCATCGATATTTTAGTGAGGGGTGTCCAACTCCAACCCTCAGTGGTCAACGCATTGCATGTTTAGATGCATTCAGCTCATTCAAACAACTGAATTACCTCACCAGCATTTATCTTAATTCTAAAGAGTCCAACGAATAAACCATTCATTTAATTCAGATGTGTGAAAAAAGGGTAAAATCTGAAACATGCAGAACCCCGGCCTCTGAGGACTGACTATGTGCTTTAGAGCCAGAAAATCTAAAAATCTCCATTGTAGAAAAGAGACATAATATACACTTGGGCTTTCCATTGTTTTTCAAAGCAGATAGATCATTTGAAATGTTCTACTTTGACAAAAACAGCATGTTTGGAGCCACACCTCCTAAAAACAGAAAAGCCCTGCCATGGATCAGGATGAGGATGTGTCTAAAGGCTCCTTAAGACCCGTAGTTTGCTTCTGTTGCTGTAAACAGAAATAAACTTTGTATAGGGAATATGCCAAATAGGTGTTTTGATGATTGTTTTATTGTATTAACAAAAAAATAGTGAACACTTATATGTTGCCATCTGATCCTTTAAAGAAAGTGAATGACTTTCTTAAAAGTAATTTTGTAAAGAAACTGGATTTTTACTAACCCACTGCAAAAAAATAAAATAAAAAAATAAAATGAATTTTGGCTTTAAGAGATGGATTGACTCAAGACTGATGAGATGGGGACATAAGATAATTTATGACAAAAATATGACGGCTCTAGTGGAATCAGCTGCCAGACCAAAAAGGCGACACTGCATGCATTTCCAATGTGCTTTGTTTATAAGTATGAATAATTTCAAGATGATGGCAAAAATAATTTAACAGAATAAGAATGCAATCTGTAAAATTAAAAACATTTGCATATTTTCAAGTCAGGATTTTACAGGGAGGAGACATGAACATCAAGTTCAAAGAGAAAGGTCAGTTTTCTCATGGATCACAGCTTTTTAAATTTACTTTCATTGCCATGTTGCCTTGAATGATGCACATCCAATGAACAGTACATTGAAGAGACACCACTCTTGCATGGCATTATCTGCCTGGAAGATAAAGACCCTGATAGCTTTATTGCTGCGATTTGCTTCCTTTTGCAGTCAGTGCAGATCATGGATGAAGGTAGGATATATTCAAAATAGAAAGGGCAGGCTAAACGGTTGGATGAAAATCCAATTTTGCCACACAATCGAGACACGCCTGGGCTTGGCTTATGTTAACTCAATGTGATGTGGTTCCAACAGCCAAGTGATTAAATGTCAAGTCTTGATTGCTGCTGAAATGCTGCAAAAAGAAGGTGAAAAAAATTCATAAATAGATAAAAAAATGAAAGAAACAGATGCCAAAAGGAAAATTTGACATGACAGATCATATATTCACTGTCAATGACAAAAAAATGTGTACATATAGACGTATATATAGTATATTATGTGTGTGTGTATTCTCTCTCTGTATCTATCTATCTATCTATCTATCTATCTATCTATCTATCTATCTATCTATCTATCTATCTATCTATCTATCTATCT
>CAEFZY010047565.1:0-25487 GCA_903066815.1 Brachyrhaphis roseni | reverse complement strand
CAAACATTGACGAGGACCCGACGAGGAACACAGGACACAGGTGGGACTAAATACACAGGGAAGCAATCAAGGGAACATGACACACCTGGGATCAATCGAGGGAAGACAGGACAACACGGAGAGCACAGAGACACAGAACTAGAAATAAATACACAGAGAACTCGAAAATAAACACAGAAAAACACGGATCATGACAGCCTTCTGAAAAGCATATTCTCTTCTTTGCACTGAATACTTATTTGGATGTCCTTTTGCATTGTTGACTTCAGTGCTGTGTGGCATGAAGGCAGTCAGCTGGTTGTTCTGCTTTGATGCAATGAAAGCTCAGGTTGCTTTGATAGCAGCCTCCAGGGATTTTGAATCATTAGGTCTGGGGTCTTCCATTCCTGTTGACAACATACCATCAAATCCCTATGGGGTTTGAACCAGGCCAGTTTGCTGGCCAATCAAGTACAGTATAACACAATGGACTTGAAACCAGATGTTGGTACCCTTGACAGTTTGGACAGGCACTAAGTCCTGCTGAAATGTAAAATAAACATCTGCATAAAACTTGTTGGCAGAAGGAAACATGAAGTGATGTGGAATTTCCTGGTAAATGGCTGCATTGACTGTGGACTTCAGAAAATACAGTGGACCAACAGCAGCAGATGACATGGTAACCGAAATCATCATAGACTGTGGAAACTTTATACTGAACTTCATGGAATGGATTTTGAGTCTCTCCGCTCTTTTTTGAGGCTCTGGAGCCTTTGGCTGCAAATAAAATGCAATCTTTACTTTTATCTGAAAGAGGACTTTGGGCCACTGAACAACTCTCCAATTCCTTTTCTTCTTAGGGCAGGATTCTTCTGTGTGTAGTGACTCTTGGTGAGTTGTTTCCAACCTCAGGCCACTCCTTGTGAAGCTCCCTCAAATGCATGAATACGTTTTCAAGAATCACAATGGCTTTATTGGCCATTGTACCTAAACAAGGAATTTAACTTTGGTTTCAAATTGCTCACAACATACTTAAGTTTATACATAAATATACATTTATGTATATTTATATACATAAATATAAGTATTATGTATAAACCTTAGGTAAAAAGATAAGTGAATAAGAGCAATACATACCTGTATATACAGCCATTTTGCTATAGATAATGTGACTATGCAAAAATGCTTATTGTTCACTCCATTTGTTCTATTAATATCCTTGGAGATCTGTCAACAGTCTTCCCCAAGACAGTGAAGATCATTACAGAACATTTATATATTAAAAATGCTATTTATTTCGTCTCCTTTTTGTTATCTTCTGAGGTACTGTTTCATTATTAGCAACCCATAATCATGAAAAATTGAAGAAATAAAGGTTTTAAATATTAAACTGTATGTGTTATGAGTATATTTTATGCAAGTTTCTTTTTCAGAAATGAGTGACAGAAAATACAGAACTTTTTCATGATACTCAAACTTGCTGTATCTGTGGAAGCTTTATAATTATCTGAGGACACAGAATATGTCTGAAATATCCTCTGCCAGAATTGTTTGTAGGATAAACTTATTAAGCAGGCAACACAGGAGAAAGACTGATAAATAAACTCACCAGGAATTTGACAATTAAAACACAATTTTAAAATAATAATAAGAATGATAAGAGTCTATATTTTCATTATAAAAATATGTAAATACATAGACCATAACAAAATTGTGACTTCCCTTACAAACATTCATTCACACAATATCATCACACAAAACCATTGCATTAGATATAATACTATTTATATAGTGTAGGATAGTATCAACAACAACACGCATTGTGGTATTTGTGGTTTGTTATACCTCTTGCTGTACGGGAATATGTAGGACCCACAAAACACAAATCGTTTTGCTCCTCTTTTAGCTTGACAAATCGTGGCGTAGCTCTTGAAGGAACAATTGTGACTTGCATCAGCAGTTTCTGGTGGCTGCATTGACTGACTTGTTTCTATGTTAAGGAAGAAAATCTTTTTTAAAAAAAGTGTCTATGAAGATATAAATACAGGTGCTTGTTTTACATCATTTATTTTGGATCATTTGGGGTAAAACTATAAGCGTAAGGTTTTTTTTTACAGCGTGACTCAAAGAATACATTTTCTGCACTAATACATAAGAATTTGAAGAGGTGTAACTTTAGTCTTTCATTTTTTATTTATTCTTTTTTGTGCTCAGCTTATTATCTGAAACTTTTGTAACTGATTTGTGCCTTGTCCTATTATTTTTTTCTAAATTATCAAACCAAAATCCACATTGCTATAATTCCTTTTAACTGAAAATGTTATACAAAGTTATGAATTGTGGGTAATAGGGGTGCCCTGATTAATTGACCAGTGGGTTTCCTTACTTTTGGGAGATCGGTGATCAGCCAGTACTTACATGTAGGGCTGTTGTAGACGAATATTTTAGTAATAAAGTATTATTACTTATTCTTATGATTAATCGAGAAATTTGATTAAAAAAAATTATAAAATAAAACATTGGTAAATCTAACATGACAGCAGTGTTACTATTGGATATCAACATCAGTCCAACTTTTCATATTTGAGCTTCCCTATCAATGACTTTTCTGTAGTTTAGAAAATTAACCTGTAACAATGATAGCTCGCTTTCTAAGTTAACCTGAAGAAAATGTATACAAAAATCTGAAATTATATTCAATTTAATAATAAAGAGGCAGGCTCACAAATACAATTATAAAAAATGTCTATATTCCAGTTTTTAGTTTATGTTTCATCTTAAGTCGATTTAATAGATGAACTCCCACCTTGCCCAGACATTTATAGCTTTTGTTTTCATGTAAGCGACAGGATTTGACACCTTCGTTCGTCACACACTGAAACTCGTCTACCAGCTACGTAGCTGGTAGACGAGTTTCAGCTGATTCGAGTTTCAGCCACGAATCGCTCTGCCACCCATTTGTTGAGACTGTGATGATATGAAATTAATATTCCGGTTCGTCTGTAAAGCTGCACTTACCTTAAGCATCAACTACAGCGCAGCGGCCCGCAGTGTTCAGTTTATCTGTTCACCTGCATAAATACACCTGCCCCGCTCTTCCCTGATGTTCGCTCTTCACCACTACCAGGCAGCAACTCTGGGAAGAGAAAGGTTTCCATACTCCAGGCATTGCGCCAGTTATTTTAAGGATGCTTATTGGTCCCCCCCAGAAATAATAAAAACCCAGAAACTACTTGCTGGGTTTTTATCATTGCTGTATTTAGTGACATTTCAGACAGTAGAATTTGGTATTGGCCAAAATTGGAATCGTCAGGTCAAGCTTTTTAAAGAAAAGTAATCTGTGATCAGACAGAAAACTGCAATTGGTGAACCCCTTGTGAGTAATATCCTTTGCCAAAGTCCGCTTGGGCTTAGCAGAAGTGTAGAAATAGGACCCCAAATGGGTGAAAGACAGATGTGAAGAATTGGAAAACACTATGCACTCCAAACCTTCAACATGAAGATGTGTTTGAAGGAAAGAAGGGCGGAACAACGGTGTAAGTGAGAGTATTGGGACTGGGGCAAAGGAAGGTTTTCTCTCAGGCCCTGATGATTTTGAATTTCTTTTACAGAAAGTCGATACAGGGAAAACTTCATACATCATTTTGAAATTAATTTCTTAAACTTTTTTGTCAGAGTGTAAAAGAAAGGTATTTGGTTCTTATTTACTTTAGAGATATCATCATGAGTTGTAAGCAAATGTTTTCTTCCCAAAGTAGAGGGGAATAAAATTGACATCAGAGTGTTATTTATGAATTTCTTGTTGCATTTTTGTCCATAAAGTAATAACCATTTATAATGGTTGTTTTTGAGTAACAACTGAATTTAATTAGCTGAATTACAGCAGGATACTGTTAAATCGAATGTTAGTACATTTTAAACATCATGTGATAAAAAAGCTTCCATTAGAAAAATGGCAATGTTCACAGAGCAAAGTGTGTCTGTTGCAAAAAAAAAAGGAAAAAAATCAAATGTAAAGTATTGAAATAATTTTGTTTCACTGTACACTTTACATATGTGAATACATCTAATTTTGCTCTGTGGTCAATAAGTCAAATGTCTCCAACAATGACTTTGGAAAATATAGCTAGCACTTAAAATTGTTTTGTTTTTGTTGTAGTTGTACTTTTTAGCAGCACAAAAACTTAAACAGTGACCAGCTTGGAGGACTGTATATCTAACCGGGTGGTCAGCAACACAGGAGCACCACAGTATCAGAGATGAACAAGAGTCTGAGTAGAGAGACCTGGTGGAGCGCTTTGTTTCATGGTGTGGGAACAATCATCTCATCTTAAATGTGAACAAAACAAAGGAGATGATTGTTGATTTTGGGAGGAATATGGTTAGATCAAACTCTATTTCCATCATGGGAGAAGAAGTGGAGGTGGTTGAGGAGTATAAATACCTCAATGTCCATCTGGACAACATACTGGACTGGAGAATCAACAGTGAAATTGTCTATATGAAGAAACAGAGCAGACTGGATTTGTTGAGGAAGCTAAGATCCTTCAAAGTTTCCAGCAAGATTCTGCAGGTCTTCTATCAGTCTGTTGTTGAGAGCATCGTCTCTGCTGCCATCATTTGTTGGGGCGACTGCATCAGAACCAGGGACCTAAAAAGGCTCAACAACAACTGGATAAAAATGGCTGGTTCTGTTCTGGGGACAATGTGGAACCTTTGGAAATGATAATACAAAGAAGAATTTGATAGAAAATCAAGGAAATTATGGACACCCCTGACTATCCTCTTCACAAGTCTTGAGAAAACTGAATATCTTCAGTCAGAGGCTTCTTCAAATTCACTGAAATACAGACTGCTACAAGAGAACATTCCTGCCAGCAGCCATCACCATCTGCAATAACTCTTTCAAGAATCTGAATTAAAATATTTTAACTCACCAGTTGAACTCTGGTATATTGGAGTGAAACTGTTTGTGGCCAGCACTGGAGTTATTCCTTCATTTATTGTTTTTTTAATACCTAAGCCTTAGCAGGGTGGTATTTATAGGTAATAACTGAACAAGAGACTGATCTACCTGGCTATTATTTCCTGATAATCAGGTGTTTCCCCAACATGGTAATTTTGATCTAAATTGCTAGAGTTGATAAATTGCCCTCAGCAATTATTTTTAGGTATTTATAGGTATACTCATTGTCTTTGAGTTTTTAAACATTCGAAATACAAATTTTATGATAATTCCTGGTCATCTCTATCTTTACACTTAATTGTAAAATAAATACATAAATAAATAATGATCCTTATCTCTGTTTCAGCCAATGAGGAAACTGGTGCATCTGTGTACTTCAAAACCAAACAAAAATCTTCTAAACTCAGAATCTCCAATGTTTGCATGAGGTCATGATGGTAAATGTCTCACACTGACACATTTCTAGTGATGCAATGACCCATATGATGCAATTAAAACATTTAGAATTTGATCCACAGATCGGTAGGCCACTCTGGGATGAGTGTCTTTCCTAAGTGCACTTTGAAATATGGTGTGGAGAGAAGCTGAACTCACAACTTCCCAAATGCTAGAAAAATACTTTTTTCCCAACTGAGCCACAGCTGCTCAGATGTGTATGTGTTGGGGTGTGTGCGCGTGTGTGCGTTGGCGTGTGTGTGTTTATATCTAGGGCAGCTCTATATAGCGGTTTTAATTTAGATCATCATAATAAGAAATGGGACCTAGTGTTCTCTCTGAGGGCTAAAAAAACACTTCATCAGCCTGTCTTCATCACTGACCTGACAGACACACATACATATGTTAACATGTAAGACTTTCATAGTCAATGCAAACATCCGATGTATTTTAAGAGGCATGCTATGATCATACCACCACTCAAAATCTTTATAACACTGAGATGTAAATATTCTTTACCTGGAAACAACATGGTGTCAATTATAATTCAATCTGGGATTTCAGTGTTTAGTTCTGACACGTGTCAAAGTGACATTATGGTTCCCCTTTGTTCACTAACATGCATGACAGATTCTACATAAACACTAAAAACTTAGAGGTAATGTGATAGTGTAACAGAAGCATTGCATAAATATATGGTGATATATTTATGCAAGAGACAGAAAAGAACACATTGCACATGACTTTGTATAACCTTATTAAGTGAAGTTAAAGGTCAATGGTTAAAAAAATCAAGTAATTAAATAAGTAAGATTTAACTTTGTCAGGTTATGAAAACATAGCATGTTCTTTTTAATTAAGGAAGATATGATTCATCTGATTCTTTGGGAAAGTCATTAGATTCCTGTCCCAAATAATTACAGTATTGACACATTGCATTTGATCAATTAAGATTATCTGAACCCTGATAATAATAATATGTTTATCATACTCCCTGGTAGATATGCCTTAAGTCTAAGAGTGCCTTAAGAGTAAGCTATGATGTGTGTCTGGGTGTGTGAGTGTGTGTTCCACATAAATACAATTATGTATAATTAAGCTGTGCATGCTATCAGCCATATGACCTCACTGTCTTCACATTAGGCAGCAGAGGCTTATCCTGTCATCCTGGCCCCTAATGTTCCACGTAAATATTCATACCAAGGGTGCGCCAAGAAATTATTTCACATAAAAATTTTGATTCTCACCAACTGCAATTGATATAACATTGTCCCAAAATTGATGTATAAATACAATGAAATAAAATAAATCCTTGGGCTGACGACCTCCGTTCTGAAACTCCACAGGATGTTCTGATGAACATCTTGTGGAGTATGCGTCAAAAAACAGAGTATACTTCAAAAATGCACAGGCTGCTGAACTTTGCCAGTTCTGCAGTTTGAACCTTATTTCCTTCTCTGTTTCAGCCGTTTCTCTCTAAGGCTAATCACCGTTTTGTTAAAACACATAATCTCTGAAAACAACTCCACTCCTCTACTGTCCACCTGTCTTGTTGTCCTCCTGTTGTCCTGTCCTCCTGTCCAGCATTGCTCATAGTACTGCATCGCTGTGTCTGTCACAGACAACTGCAGAGCTCAGATCACTGGAAGAACTTGAAATTATTTTACTGTTATCAACAAAACAACATAATTTTACAAGCAGTTATTCTCCAGTAAATAAATACTAAAACCCTGTTAACAAATGAAAATAATAAATGATAGTGATGATGGTAAAGGTATATGGCACCTTGTGTTCAGCCTTATTTAAATCTGTCCTTATAAAAAAATGATTTACTTTGACCAGCCGTGTTAAAGTCTGTTTATCTAAAATAATATTTTACCTAATTTTAACAATGCACACTCACAATTCACATACTATATACATTAAATTTTTCATTATGTCTTGCAAATCAGACTGAGGAAGAACACTAGGATTGAAGCAGAAATTATTTAAAATAAAATTTAGATTTTGACTTGAATCATGGCCCCAAAACCATCATGAGGTAGTGATGTAAAACTGGACTGTTTATTTCAGGAACACAACCTAGCAGAATAATTTTGAAGGAGCCAAAGTCTTGGTAATATCTTTTGATAGATCTAAAAGTTAGCAATATAATAAATAAGAGAGAGAAAAAATTTTGACATGAATCAATTTTGCTGCATCTCTTTTCTTGGAAGAAAAAAATATGATCTGACAACTTTCTTACATGTGAGTTTTGACTTTAGTCTGACTCTACAGTAACCCTAAGAGCCCAGACTCTCTGTACAAAGGAAAGTGTAGAACAAGTGTGGCATTTTTTTCACTCAACATTGACGAAGAGTATGGACAGAGTTTTAGATGTAGCTGTCCTATTTCATTATGATGCATTCAGGTGAAAACGTAAAAAAGTAAACATTGTGAATACCTCAGGATTAATGCTAGAATTAAAAGTCATATTATTTTTTTGTAATGTAAAAACTGACACTGTCAGGGATGCAGATGGTAAAAATATGGTTCAAAACTTGCATAATCTTAGATCCTTCCCCCTCCACTCCATTGACAATAAGGTATGGATTACTAAGGTTATACATAAAAATCTCTTTATAAATCTGGGACCAGGAGCTCATAGCACCATATTCTGCCAAAGGGTTATTTTTATATGTAATATTGTACATGTTAGCACCGCCTGCCCCCTATCATTACTCTGGTTTAGTTCACTCTGGTACAGTAAGTACTTTTAATTCCTACATCCTCCCTGGTTGTAGTACAACTCCACACCATCTCACATTTCTTTCTGACAATAATGTTATTACTGTAAGTACTGCATGTCTTTAGCTAGCCTGATGAAATATTATTTGTGTGATTTATTTGCAATGATTTCCATTTCTAAATTAAAGATATTTTGCAGCCACAGCCTCATAATTATAGTTAGATCTGAAGTTATAACAGATAAAAGTTGCCTGATTGTCATATTTCCTAATTTGTTGAGGCATTGAAACACAGTGAGTAAAGGTGGGTGAGGTGTGGCAGGAGGCATTAGACTGCAGTAGAGTCCAAAATACCAAATCCTACTGCTGCAGAACAACTATGAGACGGTACATTATATGACAAACCTAATTGTCTTTCTGCACATGCATCAGTATTCTTAATGTAAGGTAATTATTCACAAAGTACTTTTTTGTGGTTATACCATAAAATGTTTTAAACACATAAGTGTCATAATCCTGGATGTGTTTACATTTATTTGTATTCTTTTTACTCTCTTTTTGTAATATGTTTGCTGAACCTCGGTCCTTATTTTCAGGACTCAAATGTCAATATCAATATTTCTCTTCCTTTAGTATGTAGCGGATTTCAACAGTCAGCATATTTCTTTCTGACTTAAAAGTGTTTGTGTTTTGATCGGTATGTTAATTCTGCCACCTTTTGGTAGTTTTCTGTACTGCATATACTGCAATGACTCAAACCCTCCTCTAAATAGCCTGCAAAATATGAATATTAAAATTCTGCTGAAAGACACTTATTCACAACATGCAGTGTGATTGTACAATGGTGTAATTTTTAAATATTTTAATGTAGAAATGCATAAGCTTGAGATGCAAATGTAACACATTTTTGGTTTGCATTGTCTTTGTTTCTCTTCCTGCAGTATGTGGCCTTGGCCTCGCTGTTCTTCATCCTTCTCTCGATCTCCACCTTCTGCTTGGAGACCCATGAGGCTTTCAACACCATCTACAACAAAACAGAGAATGTCACTACTGGCAACGTAACACATGAGGAGGTAAGGCAACAATATTAATATTAAGGCTATAGTTGCTTAGTGTGGATAACAACTCCTAAACTACTCATTGCATCTCAAAGGCTTTGTTTGAGGTTTGCATTGTCTTTTTTCTTTGCTGGATGAGGGAACTATATGCGGTAGCATCTACTATCACCACAGTATCTTAGAATAAAAGTCAGTGCATGTTTTTATGAAGATGGGAGAGCATAAGTCATACTTCTACAAATATGTGTTTAATTATTTCTCTGTATTTAATTAGACCCAAAGAAAGAGCAACAAACTAAATAGTACTTTATACAGCCATACCCATGAAATATAAATAAGATCATAGACACTGTAGAGAATCAGAAGGTAAATACATTTCACTAAGTAAGTAATAAACTCCTCTAATTCCTTTTCTATTTACTTTACAGATTGTATATGAAGTTGTGACAGATGGCTGGCTGACATATGTGGAGGGTGTCTGTGTCATCTGGTTCACCATTGAGGTGGTGGCCCGTGTCATCTTTTGCCCTGACAAGGCAGAGTTCTTCCGTAGCACCCTTAACATCATAGACTTTGTGGCTATTGTTCCCTTTTACCTGGAGGTAGCACTTAGTGGTCTATCCTCTAAAACAGCCAAAGATGTGTTGAGCTTCCTACGTGTGGTACGTTTTGTCCGTATCCTGCGTATATTCAAGCTAACCCGCCATTTTGTCGGTTTACGGGTTTTGGGCCACACTTTGCGGGCAAGTACCAATGAGTTCTTGTTGCTAATAATTTTTCTGGCGCTGGGCGTCCTCATCTTTGCTACTATGATCTACTATGCTGAACGTATTGGAGCTGACCCTAAGGATCCAACTGCTGCAGCCCACACCAACTTTAAGAACATTCCCATTGGCTTCTGGTGGGCTGTGGTGACAATGACTACTCTTGGATATGGAGATATGTACCCGGAAACATGGTCAGGAATGCTAGTGGGTGCCCTATGTGCCTTGGCTGGTGTGCTAACCATTGCTATGCCTGTGCCTGTTATTGTCAACAACTTTGGGATGTACTACTCGCTGGCCATGGCAAAGCAGAAGCTTCCAAAGAAAAGGAACAAGCACATCCCAAGAGCGCCACAGCCAGGAAGTCCCAATTACTGCAAGCCAGATGCTCTGGCAATGGCAACTGCTTCTCCACATAGATTAATGGGCAATGTAATTGGGCCAGGGTTGGTGGAATCTGGAAGCATGATAGGTACTGGAGACTGTCCATTGGCACAGGAAGAGATCATTGAAATAAACAGAGCAGGTAAGTTAGATTAGATTAAATATGCATGCTTCAGAATATTATGAAGGACATACCAGACATTGTGTGATGAAATTAGCATAATAATAATAATAATAATAATAATAATAATAATAACAACAACAAATAAAAACACAATACTAACACATCAGTAAAACATTATTGGTTTAACGGTTACACTTTCTCATTAATAGATTTTTTTAAAGTGTTTTCAATACCTTTCAGGATTAATAATTGGTAATAATGATAACTTGGATATGTTTTCTGCCAATCATAGTACCAAATCTTGCTATTAAATCTCAAACCATGCATTTTGCATAATTTTTCAGTGAATCCATTAACTTTATGCTCCATTCCTTTCTAGGTTATTTGGGGAATCACTTTTATCAGATCTGCCATAGACACAGTCTGTGTACCTGGGAAATAGACTGGAAGAAAAAATTAGTATATAAAAAAAACTCAATAGAGAAAAGTTAATGGACTTTCACTGTATTTCTCAGCTTGTTGAAAAATTAATAAATAAGCAATCTAAGAAATAAAACAATATTTGACTTAATAGCTGAACATTAAAGCTTGGTAAAACTTATGTTAGAACATTTTATTTCAAATATTGGCAGGTTTTATTTGGAAAACTGTGACTATTGTGTATCATGAATGGGTTGTGGAGAAATGTTTTTTTTTATAGTGTATAGAAATCACAACAAAATAAAAAAACTAGTCCTAAATCAATGTAAAGTTGAGCCATCTAGATCAGATTCTATGTTGGATTCTAGTTGTGACTTTGGTTGGGCCATTCCTAAATGTTAATATCACTTCTAGGCTTTAAAATACTAGTTTCTGTTTACTTCCAATGACTATCATTTATTTGTTCTGTTGAAGTTGTAGTGTTCTCAGTGTAAACTACTTATTTTTTTCTTTTCCTCTCTTCCCAGTTGTATTTCATAAGTTATATTTTCATTTTGCACTTTTTGTAGTAACTGTTATCTGTTTTTTCACTTTCATTTTGTCACTTTACTGATGTTCCATCTCTCCCTCCATCTTCTTCACCTTTTTTCTAAGACTCTAAGCAGAATGGTGATGCAGCTGCCAATGCAGCAGCTCTGGCCAATGAGGACTGTCCTACCATAGACCAGGTTCTTGGGGATGAGCGCAGTCCAGTCACTGGAGGACTTGGCTCTAACACCAGCCGTGAACGGTACCCACACGACCGTGCCTGCTTTCTTCTGAGTGCTGGGGAGTTTCAGCGAACCACAGATGGGAACGTTCGGAAAGGTAAGCGAGCAACAGGAAAAGGGAACCTCAGTAAAAACAGTAAGCTTTTACTTGATGCATGTTCCTGAAAAAATGCTACATGTTAATGACACATAATGGTACAAAACCAGATTCAAAATGTACTGACACACTCAGAGAAATATATTTAAACTTACCTTCTTTAAAACATATAAAGACACATCTTCTCACAGTTTCCTACCTAGAACCATTATAAGGTGTCACAGCTCAGCTTCATCAGTGTCACTCCCTTGAGACCGCTCAACTTTGCATGCACTATCTTGTGGCACATAAAGAATCGTTCAGATTTCAATGGCATTTGGTTGTCTCTTTGCCCTGAGTAGAAATTTATAAAGATCAAACTAGAAGTTTGGAGTAATTAAACTCAGCTTTAATACTTCAACCTCAATGTGTGATTCATGTCTATCAAGACTCTGGCAACAATACGAAAACTAATACTTAAACTCACATACTTCAGCAGAACCAAACTCAGAGGCTGAGAACAGACAGAGAAAACAGCTCAGCAGAGTTAGTTTTTTGGTAAAGGAGAATGATTTGTTATGTATGTCTGGACAAGCAGAGGACTTTAGTGACCTACAATCATGGTGAGAAGAAATTCTTAGATTTTCTATTTGATCTGGTCTTTAACTGGTTCTAAAATAATTTAAAACTAATCCTAAATGTTTCACCAGATCATCAGTTATTACTTAAGGAATAAGAATACTTGGAAAATATTGCAAAAATTAAGAATAAATTTTAAAAAAATTAAGATACAGAATCAATAAAACCATAATTGTTAACCATAACTTGCATTTTCTTTCTTTTTTTAATTTTTATTTTCTGCATCACTTTGAGAAAGTATGGCACTAATTTAGACACTTTTACAAAGATGAAAGAGTGCTTTTGAATAAATAAGGTGTACGAAGTAACTAGAACGCATATTTAAGTGAACCAAATCAGGCACAATGATACTGAACAAAAAGGGCAACTAATAAACCCACGTTAAACTTACACAAGATTCTCCCCAGAAAACTTGCAAACCTTGGCAGTATATGGGTGCTAGGAAAGTCCACCGGTACCCTGCCATGTTTTTGTTACAAAATGTTAAGACTTGACAGAAAATTTTAAAATTTGACTTGATAAATATGTACCATTGGAAGACATAGTTGACAATACTTAAACACCAACTGAAAAAAGCAAACACAAAATAATGTAAGTGAGATCAATATCACTTCTTTACTCTGAAATTAATGTTTATTTAAACAACCAGTGAAATCAGGTGCATCCCTGTGAAGAAGCACTGTACAGGAATGCATTCAGACTGCTTGAGTGTGTCGCTGAGTCGTTTTGAATATCTTTCTCTGTCGTTCAGTTATTTTAAATAAATTATGTTCACACCAATAAAACACATATACTGTAGTTGTATACCCAAGGTTACAACAAAGGTTTTCTCTCATTTATCCTGCTCTCTCCCTAAAATTTGGGATGTTCTCCCATTGAGAGTGTCATTCGCGTGTTCTGTCATTTGTCGTTAATATCTACCTATTCAAATTTCTAATGTGCAATGCATGGAAGGTGCCTTTAATTCTTCACCTAATTGAACATCTCTATTTTTTTGTCTTCCGTCACCGTTAATGCAGCTCGCACCGCTGCGTGCACACCCGAAATATGTGTATCAAAACGTGTGGCTCAATCTTAGCATTAGGGCTATGCTTAGGTTAACCAAAATGTAGTTATTAGCATCTGTAGTATCACAAGCATGTTGACCAACAACGATGCAGCCCATTCAGAATGCTAAAACTAGTGAGAACAACAAATATGAGCTAAAATGCTCATTTAAGCTGTAAGCCTAATGTTAGTGTAAGGGCTATCACTAGCATGTTGAATGACTAGCATGTTGATAACCCTCAAAATGTTGACGCTACCATGACACAAACATGATGTCTTTGTCCTAAGCCAATATTCCATTGTACTAATTTCTCAGCTTAATATGCAGCAAGTAGGTAAGAAAAAATGAAGATTTTATTTAGAAATTTTCAGCAAGCTTAATTTTAAAAGACCTCACCAATCCCATGCATAACCATAGTTGGGTTAAACCAGTCACATGTAGCCAAAAGCAACAATTGCCTGCTGTGAAAGAAATTAAGGATATTTTTTGTAGGGTTGGTCTTATATTCACAGTCCAATGTAGTTGTCAGATTGGGGGATCAAGTTTCATGAGCCAAATAGATTTACTTCCCTTGGTCTTTTGCCATCTTGCCTTTTAGTTAGTGTTCCACCAAGATGGTGTCTTCATAGTTCTAACCTCCAGCTCTTCCCTCCTCAGTACTAAGTGTTTGTTTTGATTTGATTGTTGCTCGATTTTTGCTAATTATATTGCCATGATTTCTTATTATGCCAACAAAAGCAATAGGATACGTCATGGGATCGAGCCGCAAGTTTTGATATATTGTGGGGGTGCATGCTGCGGTTCAGGCTGCATTAATGGTGAAAGAAAGCAGCAGCTTTTTTGAAGTAAAGAATGAACATCAAAAAAGATCCAAAGTGGAACATTTACTGCAGGCATGATGTCAAAAGAGCAAAGGAAGTAAGTTCATTTGACCCATGCCCCTAAACTGACAACCACATGGGCTATATGCATGGTAAACTTCTGCGTTTTACCTCCAACTCGGCCCAACTCATCCAGAAATTTCCCTGTAGTTGGGGAAGTGACATCACAGAAGAGGGTTGGTGCCAAGGTTGGAGTGGAGGACTCAGTGGGGACCTCTGAGGAGATGGGTTAGCTGGAGGTTCTGAAGAAGCTGTGTTATTGGTCCCATGGCACCCTCTGGTGGAAATCTTGTAGAAAGCACTAACTATACAGAAGATACTCTAGATCCCTAATGATAATAAAAGTTTTTATTGAGAATGACAATACTATTAAAATTAGATTTAATAGTTTCAGTAGAGATACATTAAAAACCTTCAATTGTTTAACATTTAAATGTAGTATTTAATTGAGAAGCTTACTTTGTAAAAGTGAAAAGAATAAACATCATAGTTTGATTGTTGTGCTAATTCAAATTCAACTTAAAAATACTTTATTAATCCCAAAGGAAAATTAAATGTTGTTGTAACTCATTAATTTAGATTCTTCAAAGAGCTATTGAAGATCGCGATGACTGTTGGCAGGAAAGAATTCCTGCAACAGTCTGTAATGCACTGAATCTGAACAAGCCTCTGACTGAAGATGTTCTTCCTTGCCAAGATAATGTTGTGAAGAGAGTGATCAAGGTTGTCCATAATTTTCTTGATCCTATGAACAATCCTTCTTTGCATTATCATCTCCATAGTCGTCCCCAGAACAGAAGCAGAACAGAAGCAGAACAGAACCAGAACAGAACCAGCCTTTTATCCAGTTATTGAGCCTGGATGATGACAGAAGTCAAACTTGTGCTGGATGTCCGAAGAGACCTTTATAGTTGAGCTTGGTTTGTTCACAAATACATCGCAGAAGGTTTGGACAATATGGAAAAAGTCCTACCACAATGAATCTTTTTTTTATATCGTTAGACATAATATTAGACATAGGCATAAACATAGACATAGAAAGAGTTTAAAAAATTTACAAATTGAATTTTTTAAGTTTAACCTTACAATCATACAACTATGTTAAATAAGAGGCATATTTTAAACTGAAATCTTTAAGCATTAAAAGAGAAAGAAAATGGACATATTCTTTTGCTGACATCAAAAAGATAAAATAGCCAGGTATCTTTAATATGTGCCTTCTATTCAGTCCCATAAGCAGTGTAAGTTATCTTTATTAATTCCTGACCAAAGTATGGAAAACATGAAAGCTGAAAACAAGCGAGCTGAGGCAAAACCATCTGACTGACTGATAATTAAACTTACACAAAAACTGATGAGTCATAAAGATAATTTTTATTTCCACAGAAATCATTTTTTTAATATTATGGACCAGTTTGATTATTCTTCTCTTAGTTTCTTTTATTTTATTTCCTTGTGGGATCAATAAAGTATTTTTGAATTTTAAATTAGCTGTTTTGTGTGTTCTAATAGTTAGTGTAAAGCAACATCTGTCTTTTTTTGTTACATCTTTGACGTTCAGTTCCGCTTGATTCTTTTACCAATAATGAGTAAATTTGCTTTTACTGCTGTGATTGAAATACATATTTGGAGAAATAACTTGTTTAAAAGTCAAAACTAAAAGTTATGAAATTGGACTCAATTCTGGAATTTTATGTCTTTACTTGGAACTTCACTCAAGACTGAGGTGGAAAGACTGAGACTTGCAAAATAATGACTTGGTCCCACCTCTGCTAACTGGTGGAGGTGTGACAAACTCTGCAGTTGAGGCAGCAAATGTATGGGAGTGGTGTACATTTGTTTGCATTTCCATGAGATAAGGTTGTTGATTTAGGTTGCAACTAATGTTACAATGGTATCTTATTTATCTTTTGATATTTTTCCAAATCATCATTTACTCAACAATTGTTTTAAGCCAGCTCTGCTTTATTCATCCACATTTTCTGTTCTGTCTGAACAGGAGCCCATTATTATAACTTTTTCATATTCATGGGATATGAAAAAGTCCCGACCAATTTTTGCCATATGTCCTGACCAACGGAAGCTTCATAGTTTTACATTTATTATGAGCCTCCGAGACCCTGTCGGAACGCTGCTGTCGGGGGTGGGGATGGGGAGTGGGGGGGAGGGGAGGGGGTGGATGGTGTCAAGGTCCCCACCAAAACTTAGACCAAACCTACGCCCTTGATAGGTAGACTGAGCCCATGCAGTTTGGGTTCTCTAGGGTCCAGAATAGCAATCCCAATCAACAGCTTTAATAATGGCAGCACCCTCTGGTGGTCACAGTCATTACAGCATGTATTGGTCATGTCTTGCTGGTGAAGAACATCCCTGCTTTAAATATGGTTTTGTTCTGAATGTCTCACTCTGTCAGCTCATTTGGACGTGAAAAATGTTGCAACTCTTCTCTTGTTTATGTTCAGGATCTAATATTTTAGTCTAGCTTCTTTACAATAAAGTATAGTTGCCTTATTTTGTTGCTGTAGTTTCTGTAGCCACTTTTTCACTATATAAGTGAAATACAACCTCTTATGTTATAAGTTTATAATCTAAACTCAGTAATTTATTTTGAACACATGAAGTATTTTTGATGCATGTTTTGCTTCTACTGCTCAGCAGCAGGTGAATTTAATCTGTCCTGGTTAGACACACTGGGGACTACCAGGCCAAGAAAATTGCTGAGCCTTCAAACCTTTCTTAGCTTCCATAGAGACGGGAAACAATGTGATCTATTACTTTCGATTTGATTGTAATTGTCTTTTGAACACCTAGTTGCCATATAACCGACTTTCTCAAAAAGACTTTAGCAAATCAACAGTGTTTATCAGCAAACATTACACTCACTAAGGGCACCAAAACATCTAGAGCTGGCTCTACACCAGAAAACTAGTTCTGCAAAGACATGGATGAGTGAATTTTCTGTTGAAGTAGCTGTCCTTACCTCAACCTAAAAGAGCACATTTGGTATAAATTCAAGTAGAAGGCAAAAATTACTGTAAACCTAGCCTTCCCTGATAATTTGTTATAGTGGCAAAGGGTGTGTGTAAAGTTAGCAGTGGGTAAAGTAACCAAATAGTTTTTGATATATAGAATAGGTATGAGGTTCAGTGTAAAATACTTTGGTAGTTTTATTAGAAAATGAAAGTGATACTCTGTAGGAGAACACAAAGTTAACAGCATCAACCTCACCAACAATAAAATAAATGAAAACATTACAAAAGTCTTTAACTATGTGAAAAATATATTAGCCTAACCTTAACCACATTCTCATTGTGTCCCTGTTATGCAAAGGAATATTTTACAGTGCGCAAAAAGACTAACTAAAACAGATGCTTGTCTAATGTGAGCTGTTGTTGTTGCTGTCATTTTTATGTTTTTTTATGTATCTCCTTTTACAGGATGTGTGTCAGATTGTGAATTAAAGCATTTATTTGTTAGTCTGAGTTACACTGTCATATTTTTGTCTTTTTCTGTTTTTGTCTCTACATCTGTCCCTTTTTTGTCATCGTCTCTGTTTTGTACGTAGTGATCTTTCCTTTCTCCTGCTCTTCTTCCTCCTCCTCCTTCTCCTCCTCACACCCAGCCTCTTCTCACTCTGGTACTTACAGCTAGGGTAAAGACTGTCCCAAAACAAGTGCCCATATAGCGTATTATCCCCTAGTTTGCAAATGACATTAAGCAAAGAGAAAGAAGACAACCAGGTTTCTGATTAGATTTATAATAACCAACGAAGAGAGAAGCAAAATGACTGTATCACAGTGAGGTAGGAATACTAATAATAAAAATGGAAAAACAAAAACAAAATACTTTAACTATGCATGTTTGTTTTGGGAAGGGTTCCAGAGTGAAAACAACTACTGTGCTGTAGATTGGTTTGTTGATTTCATGTTCCATCTCTTGATAGTGAACACAAGTTGCATCTTACAGCCGAAGCAGCCCAAGATGTCCTATTGACTTAAATTTATTAGGGCAAATTGTGCAGACTGACGTGTTTTAAAGACCTGCTGACAAAGAAGCAAATGTTTTCACTATCTTTTTGGGATAGAACATGAATGCTGTTGTGCTCAACAGGCCATTATTAGTTGACAAAACATTAGGATTGGGCGGTAATATGGTAAAATCATCTACCAGAGTGGCAAAAAGGCGCAACATTATGCATACTGATTTAGTGCTTATGAGGGAGTGTTTTCTTTTTATTAACCTGTTCAATTTATAAGCTCATGAAATGAGATTTGTGTTTGTAGTTCATGTTGGCTAAATGTAACACCCCTCTGTCAACATTGTGCAGAAGCCATTTGTGCATGTGCTCAGAAAGAAATGAGGCCAAGAATGCTTACTAGTCACTTTTTTAAAAATCATAGTCCACATCAGAAAACACCATTCACTCTTTCATCCACTGCTAAGTAAAGACTGGCCTTCAGCCTGAAGGCTTGTAAGCCTTTTGCATCTCCTGGCTAGATCTTATTGAGGTTCTTCTAAGTGCTGAAATATTAAGTGTCTTATACAATAACATCAGTACAACATTTTCTATCAACACAGGGAGAGTAAAGGAAGATAACCTTAGGGGAAGATGTACAAATTACCACTGTGACTTGTATTTAAGATGTCATAACTACAAATCACAGTAGTGAAACTATCACTACAACGTCCTCCTGCCCATCTTTGGTTAGTTTTTTTCATAGGGACTGTTATGCCAGTTTTTTTTTTCCACACTGTTTTGCAATCAAACTGTAATTACCTTCTTCTTATTGTCAGTACAAGCCATCTCAAATCCAAACAACTTTCCTATTGGCACCTCTTTTCTCATGTCACAATGGAGTGTGTTAACCTGCTTTTCTTGCCATCCCGGTCCAGCTTTGTTGGCACTTGTTGCCAATAAAAGTGTTGGCTCCATATCAACCTCTAGGGACAGATAGATTAACTCAAATTGTTCCAAAGACCACAACACTAAGGACCAATGCATCAACATGTTGTCTCCATTTATAAATAGCACATAAGTGCATCAAGGTGCATCTACTGTGATGTGTAGTTTTTTGTCTCAACAAAAGGCAACTGGACTTTTTTCTTCTTAGAAATGCTTCTTCTCTTCAGTTCTGTTCTTGCTCCCGCTTTTTGAATTCCTGTCACTTGTGGAGGCTTCCTAACTTAACCAACTGGTGATCTGTTCTGCCCCCCTGTTACATGGTTAATAACCTCCCTTTGGAAGAAGAGGAAAGGATGCACTGTGCACATTTTACAGATGGAACCTGAGGCCAACTTGTGTTTCTACCCAAAGAAAGTCTAGTGCAACATGTCCTTTCTGAACTGTTATGACATTTTTTGTCATACATTTTATTTCTTTATTACTGGTAAGCTGCCACTTAAGAGCAATTGCAGCTTACACTTTTTAATATTGAAAAAAAATGTTAAACACAATTTGAAGCATTTATTGACACAAAGCACACCTGGAGATATGTGCGAGGTAACCCACAATCCCACAAGGACAAGCTGGTAGACATAATGAATGGAATGATGGCAACACTACAAGCCTTTTCCATACATGCAAATAATTTGAAAAAAACCTCAGAAGATCAAACAAAATTAATACCGCCCAACCCTATGAAGAACTAGTAAAAATGTTTCTTTTATCAAGCCCTAAAAAACAATTCCTGTGTATCTTATCTACATTCTGCAGCAAAGACAGACTTGTGAGGAAACATGAAAGTTGTGAATGTGAAAGTACAACATAAGGAAGAAAATCTACAAATACATACAATGTAAAAAAACCACAAAAAAACATTTACAGTAAAATACCAGTAGCTGTAGTTGCCAAAGTTTTACCGTATGTCATAGCTAACTAATTCAGGAAACCACAGCTGTCGGTATTTTACTGTAAATCAGAGGTGGGTTTTTTTTTTTTTTTTTACAGTGTACCTCCTTATTTGGTAACTGGGTCAGTTAGGACACAATCTGGTAAGATCAACAGTTTGACAAGCAAAAGGGAGAAAGAAAGACAGACAAACCACATAACCGACTGAATTTAACTGAATATCATATGTTCATACATCACAGATCAGCATCAGAACAACTCAGAAAATGTAATGACATCTGTCTGCATTGGTAGTTATTTTGTTTTTTTAAATGTTAATGTAAATTGAGCAAACTGTAGGAGTTCTTAACAACATGCGACTCAAATTTCTTTTGCTTTTCACGTGCTTCTTCAAAAATCCTATGGCCCAACAAAGCTTTCAATGTTGAAAAAATTAAATTTTTCTTTTTTCTTTAATCAGTTATCAAGTATTTAGTATTTCTAGCTTTACAGACTTTTTTTAAAGAAACTTGCTGCCTCGAAATTCAATCCAGTCATGCAGTTTCAAAGTTATGTCTAAGGTAATTCCTCAGACTGCATCAAGTCTCTAACCTGCATGTAGCCACAGCTGAGAGTCAGATGCATTAAGTTGGAAACTCTTGAAATTATTTCTGAATAAAATCCCACCTGCTTCTCGATTTTGTTAAAATGTATTTTTTTTTTAGCTCAAAATTATTTCAAATGAGTCAAAGTCATGTGACCAATTCTTTTTACTCAGATAAGGAAGTGTTGCACACAATGCACATGAAGAATTTTCCTTTCAGGCATTGGAAAGTCTAACAATCTTAGCTCAAGGGTAATTAGAAAATGGTCACCTGAGATACTCAAACAGTGCAGTTCCTCTAGAGTTACCATGGTTACCCTCTGATCATTTCTCTCCTGCCCTGACTTGTCAGTTTAGCCAGAGGGCCACGTCTTGATAGATTTGCTACGATAGACTTTCTATTTTCAGATAATGGATTAAACTATGCTCTGTGGGATATTCAAAGCATTGAAGTAAAAAAATAACGTTGGTGTATCATTCCATCTTCAGGCTATCCTCCTCAGTCTCTTCCTCTTCGTTGTGTTACTAAAGTCTGACCAGTGGAGGTATGTACATGTCACAGCACTGCAGATTTGGTGCGATTAAAAGCTTTGCCTCTTGCGTTTCCATTAATGAAGAGAATAAGTGGTGAAACTTGCCAAACTGTTAAAAAAAATCTTATGAAGCCCAAACTAACGTTGTGGCTTAAGTCATGTGCAATAATACCTGCAGGTATTAATATTATTTTGCGCTTGCTTGTATTCATCTTACCATGGCATTAATAAACAATCTGGTCACTTTAAGGTTTGCTCTACAAGGTTAATGAGTTAGTTTTAGACATGCTAAGAGTCTTGATTGAACTGAAAAAATACCAGAAACCTCTAGATAGAAGCTACCTGCAGACTGTGCTTTTTAAGGGTCAGCTGCTCCTTATGCAAATGTACGCTATGCCAAGTGGTTGCATGCCAAAGCAAAGCAGTTTTTATAAGATGAGGAATAATAAGGCAACAAACAAGGCCATTATTATTTTTCGTTGACCTAACTCATACAGCATTATGGCCATGAGACGCCTGTCACTTAGTTTGGTTTGTTTGTAAAATCTCCTTTGCTGCTGCAAACATTTTGCTTGTCAATTTACAAATACATTATGCACAGTGCTGATAGCTTAAATACATTATTATGCAGGACAAAAAAGTTTGTTTTATTATAGTATTTTTCTCTTAGTTTCTGTAACAGAGATGTTTTTCCTAGTCATTTCCTCAAGTTGTTAAGTAGAAAGTCCAAGTCAGGGGTCTTCAAGTCCAGGCTTCGAGGGTCGGTGTGTCTCTGGTCCAGCACACCTCAATCACCTCCTCAGTGGCCAGTCAACCTCTCCAGAGTCCTGCCGATGACCTCATTATTTCACTGTGGTGTGTTGAAGCAGAGAAACATCTGAAAGCTGCAGGAAGCTGAATGCGAGGACCCCTGATCCAAGTCAAGTCTCAAGTATTTCTCTACAAGTCTGAGTCAAGCTTCAAGTCTCTAACGACATTCTGTTATTAAATTCACAACATTAGTGCACCTCTAAGTCTGTGGTTTAGGGTACCAAACCTGTGCAGTTTGTCTTTAGGCCTATATTACCTTATGAACATTTGATAGCTATTTTTTATGAAAAATAAATGTAAATGCATATTTCAATAGCATTCTATTCACCATCCAAATTATCAGCTAAAAGCCAAAGTGTATTACTTTGAAAATTGCTCAATTATGATATTTACCCCATTAGAAATAGAAACAGGCAAATATGCTGTACGAAATATGATATAATAACAAAAATAACACAGAGATTCAAACCTGTTGATGTTGAATCTCTGGATGAATCAAAGAAAGTTTAAAGTTTAAATTTCTTAGTAAAGATGAATGAATAATAAAGTTAACACATCCCTGTCTTTACATTGTCCACTCCTTCATTATAAATTGCAGTCAGTATGCTTTGATTTGAAGGGTTGTATGTCCATGTAATGTTAAAGCTAGCTTAGCAGAGAGAGAATGTCTGCTAATGAAATTTGCCTTTACACAACAGAAGTGACCTTTTATTATCCACTTTTAAAACTCTTCTGAAAACGTTTTTTTGTTCCTTGGCCTCTGACACGCTTTAAAACTTTTGCTGTTGCATCGGTTTGAGCTTTTACTGATTTCATTGTAGTCTATTTTCTTTTGTCCTTCGCATATTTTGAGTATTCTGTGATGTATTCCATACAGCACTTTGTTGTTGTTGTTTCAAAAGTGCTTTATAAAGTCCTAGATGTATTAGTAGTAGTAGTAGGTAAATCACATTTATTTTTAGGGCGTTCTGATTGCAGTTTTCTGGTCAGTCACCAGTTACTGAGCTTTAAAAAGCCTGACTTGCTGATTCCGGCCGATACTGATTTTTTTGTCTGAAATGTTGCTAAATATAGCAAGAAATTTGGGTGAACATGCAGACATAACCTGGTGAACAGGTTAGTCAGTCAAACTTCTAACAGGAGAACAGAAGAGAACAGTGGCTAATTTTTAGACCTTTGCTGAGGAAGATAAGATCAGCTTCATGTAAGGGCTGATTTATTGCCACTATTTATATAGTCTCCTAAATGATTCAGTCACCCAATACAGTATTCATTTGTCAAGCTACAACTAACATGAACAGATTTCTATGAACCGTTAATTTCCATATTCTACCAGTGTTACTGTCCAATAACACCGTCACCCTTTCATAGTAAAACATGCGGCAGATGAGCAGTCTACAGATCACATATCGGCTTCATTTCAGTCTTTATTACATGAGATAAAAACTTTTGCTCTGAGTCTCTGTCTCTGACAGACTTTTGAGTCAAGTCTCAAAAGTCTGTGAATCTGAAGTCTTTTATTTTTTCCAACTTAAGGGTAACTCGAGTTGGTCTGAAACTCTTTTGCCATTTCTGCAATGTAGACAATTCTGCATAACAATAATCCAATATATGAGCAGCAGTCACATATTTGATTTGACACAATGCAGTTCAACCACAATTTGTGTATGATTCAACAGAATGTGACCAAATGGAACACTTTCTTTGTTCTTACTCGCTTAAACTACCTCCTTAAAAAAGTGTTTCAAACTAAACAGTTTTCACTTCTCATCTGAACAAGTCAGTTTCTTACAATTCAATCAATACAAATTCAAAATTGATCTTCACTGTTCATTGCTTTTGGTTGTTTTCTTTATTTCAGAAATGCTTTTTTTTCTTACATGAACAGCCAAATGTATAAAACTCTTAAAACTGTATTTTCTTGACTAAAATGGCTTTAAACTGAAGAGACAGATTGGTGCCCAAACGTTGTATTGTAAACATAACTAATAAGTTTCTCTTTAAAAATGTCCTCCTGAACTTGTTTGCTCATAAAGTACAAACATATAAAATGTAAATCAGAAAACTGTAAGGAATTTTGAAAATCAAGCATTGCTCGCTCATATCTTTGCTCTGAGTAGTTTTGACATTTTCTGGAAATCAAAATGTGTGATGCCTTAAATGTCCCTTTAAAATGTTCTAATGTGCCTCACACTGAGTTCATTTGAACATGATCCTCAGATGCAGGACAAAAATATTGCTTACTACAAGCCTGCAGATAGTTTATGATGGTCAGTCTGTCTTCCTCTCTCTCTGTCTGTACTCTGTCTTGATTAGTGTTTCTCAGGTTGAGTTCTTCCAACTTTTGTAGTTGCCAAAAGAGCTGGGAGGAAAAATGTAACGAGGAATCTGTAAAGGATGTATTAATGTTTGTGTTTTGCTCAAGATGACTTTCTTTTAAAGTGCTGTTACACTGTTCTTAAGAATCTAAACTAATATAGTGGATGTAGAGTGAAAATATGTTGATTAAACATTTTGATGTGCAATGCAAAAACCCCTTTCAACATAAATATTTTGTTTGGTCTGCAGTGTGCCACCTCTAGTAAGTTCAGTAATATAATGGCAACTGACAGCTTGTCCTGTCTCTGTCTGTCTGTTTGTCTCTCCATCTGTTTGTCCCTCCATCCATCTGTCTTTCTTTCAAAAATCCTCCTTTCACTCTTGAACATGTTCTGTGTTTTGCATTGGGTTTCTTTGGAATTAATTTAATTTATTTTATACTTTATTTCATTTTAATATGCTTCTGACTCTAACAAATGGTTTATTCTTGCTGTACTTGATGTGCAATACTGTCACAACATAACATCTATGAAAACATTATTATTTACCTGTGGTCTTCCATTCCAAACCGTTTGTATATAATTAACACCCTCACCTTCTGATATCTGTTGTGAATCATCTTCACCCTGATTTAACCATTACCGTTTGGCCTGTGCATGTCATGTAGTCACAGGTTATGAGAAGTCACGCAGCCTAAATAACATTTCCGGGATGACGGGGGGTCCACTGCGACTCACTCCAATCACCAACTCCACCTTCGAGACCTTTGAGCCGTCTGGCCTCAGGCGATGTCACTCCCCCATCCCATCCATCTTGTAGCTCACCCAAAAAGAGAAGACTACAGGGGTTGGACAATGAAACTGAAACACCTCTCATTTTAGCACCAATACACACAGCAAGACTGGTGAAAGATTGGTTTGATGAACATGAAAGTGAAGTTGAACATCTCCCATGGCCTGCACAGTCACCAGATCTAAATATTATTGAGCCACTTTGGGGTGTTTTGGAGGAGCGAGTCAGGAAACATTTTCCTCCACCAGCATCACTTCGTGACCTGGCCACTATCCTGCAAGAAGAATGGCTTAAAATCCCTCTGACCACTGTGCAGGACTTGTATATGTCAT
>CAEFZY010047564.1:0-19591 GCA_903066815.1 Brachyrhaphis roseni | reverse complement strand
CAGTAATCTAACTAAGTTACTTTTTCAAGGAGTAATCAGTAATCTGATTAAAGTTACTTTTTCAAAGTAACTATGCCATCACTGACTATATATATATATATATATATTTGCATAGTCTCATTTATATATATATATATATATATATATATAAAAATGAGACTATGCAAATGTTTTACGTTCAGAAATAAATATATTGTTAATTTTGTTACTTTGAGAAACGGTTTTAGCATGATTCCAGAGGAATGCCAATTCACAAAAAAACTTATATTTTGCTTTAACTCTACCAATATTACATGATGTAAATCAAATTCCATCATATATGATGAAAACATAACATCACGAATAATGCACAAGAATGCAAAATATTCAAATTAACAATCATAATTGACAGTTTTAAGGTTTGGTAATAAACTAATAAATTATAAAAAATTATTTAGATTATTTTTTGAACGTCTATTTGACATCTAGTGCATCAGCAGACATTTGAACATTACCAATCTAAGATCCAAAAAATATTTCCACAAAGGCTATTTTATATGGGAGCAGTAACTTGACTCTTTTTCATGCTTTTCTGACACAAGGTGAGCGATGCAAACGCAATACGAAAAGTGCATAAATTACCTTGTCTGAACGTCCGAGCAGCCGCATATCAGCTCGTCATCGCACAAGTGGTTCACTAACTGCAGAGGTGAAGCCCACAAGAACCGCTGCTCTGACTGGAGCAGCTGAGTCCGATCGGGGAGCTACCGGAAGAGGGGCGGGAATAGTTGCGTCAGGCCGTGGTTGCTCGGAGACGCTCCAGAGACCGCAGCGGGGCTTCCCGCTTTGTGGATGACATTCCAAGAGCGCCACAGTCCGATAAGCAGGCAAACTTGTAAAGTAATATAACAAAAGCCTATGTATGAACTTGAAGAAAAAAAAAACAAAAAAAAACAACAATGTCAAAATTAAAAGTCATGTCATTTTTATTGTTCAGGAATTATTTAAAAATATGACACAATCTACAAGAATAAACAATTTCACAAAAATGTACCAAATAGCCTATAAATACCTGACAAATTAAGTAAAATTAAATTAAAATTAAAACCAGGCTGAGTGTGCAATGTTCCTGTATAAATGTTAGATTTTTATTTATTTATTTAAATATGAACATCGGTTACCATGGACAGACCCTGAAAATGTGACAAGATTTAGCCAATAGGCTAATTTTCATCTGTAGTCCCTGACAGGTTTATAGTATAGCAAGATCAAGATCATTTTAAGTATACAAACGAATAAAATAGAATAAAAAATCCCCCAAAAGGAGAATGTTAGTGCTGATTGTCTGTGCCTTTGGAATCAGTGCAGGATAAAGAAAGCCCTAACACAAGTCATAATCCTTCTGTTACAGCTGGGCATACAACACATTTATAGATGCTCATGAGCACTCTAAATATACTGATTGTCTAACTATTTCAAATATATATTCTTATATTTTTACCTCCCAAAAGACTAGACATCCATCTATACAACAGATGTATAATAATAATTATAATAATGATAAAATTAAATAATTTTGTTTAGGAGACCTCATTCAGATCCACTAGTGGGACAGAGTGAAGGCCGGCCCACCTCAACCAAACAACTGATCTAAATATCAGGTTGCCAAGATGAAAAAGTGTACTAAAAATTCATAATGTCACTTAATGCACAGAATAAAATGAAATCCTGTATGCAACCCCATAGTTTATGTGTTATATTTCATTATTGACTGCTTACATTGACACTAGGCAGTCAATACAGTGTCAATATATTTGACATGCTGTACTTGAGCTGATTCTGCACGAAAAATGTTTTGCGCACCATTTAACGAGAAAAAACAACTCCCCTTCATCACTATTTCAACCTGAGTAATATCCTGGTTAAAGAATGCACTCACTGGCTACCATTGAAATATTTATTTATAAAGTGAGTTCCTCTATGTCGTCATCAAAGGAGGGGATGGCACGGATGGCAGGTTTACTGTCTGCAACGTTTAGAGCCTTGTCGATGATACTGGAAGACGGTGGAGGTGTGGAGGAACCCGAACTGAAGCGATGTAAACCTTCCCGTCTTGAACGTACCCCGTTGGTCGTTGGAGGGCTATTAAGTACCTTCATTTTATTGGAAGCACTGAAACTGTCACCAGCAGGAATGGTCTGGGCACCAAACAGCTGCTCCATGAGGCTTGATTTCTTGTCTTTCTCGGTTTTCGTTTCTGTTTCCTTCTCCATTACCATCATTCCAACATTAAAAAGTCCTATGGCTTCTAATGCAGTGTTTTTGTCGTTGCTAGGCGGAGCTGGAGGGAAACCAGGGGAAACCCTGGATGCTAAGTGTCCAAACGAAGGTGCGTACCTTCCAAATGCCAGGTCATCACTGGAGGTATGGGGCCGCAATGCTCTCCTCCCAGCTGTGAAACCTCCATGCTCTGCACTTTGTCTCCTCCTTCCATTTTCTCTATCTCCAGCCAGCATAAATCCTGTCTCCTCTGACTCAGAGTTGTTGAAAACCGAAAAGTTACGGTTTCTATCCTCAGGTGGATGTGGAGAAGCGACGTTATTAATTTTTCTGGATTCAGAAACAGGTGACTCATTGAACACAGCGTCCTGGGTTTCCTGGTTTTGACGATCAATTTCTCTCATCTTAGCCAACAGCTGCTCTTTCTTTCGACGTGCTTCCTCTGTCGCCTGCTGACTGGACGTAGATTCTTTGTTCCATCGCGCCACCTCCTCCTGGACGTGGCCGCGCTTCCAATAGTTGTCTTCTTCTTTCTGGCTGAACAGGGAATTTGACTTCTTGCTATCCTCATCCTGTTCTTCCTTTATGTCTGCAAATATAATGTGTCAGGTTAAGATTAAAGCCATTACTGGGTATTTCACATGGATTATGCAAAGATAAAAGTAACATGTGTGGACTGTCCCTGTTCCCGTTTAGTTTCTTTTTACCATTTTTTAATCTGCTCAGCTTCTCTTTGAGGACATTCAGCTCCTGGTCGAGTCCCTCTCTCTGCTTTGTCTCCTGCTCTCTCACCAATTCTTCCTCATGCCTTCCTCTCGTCTTGTGTTCATCGCTTTTTTGAGAAACCTTATCTGACTCTGCTGGTTTGTCCACTCTGTCAAGATCCTGGATGACATAATGTCAGAAACAGAATGAAAGCTGTGAATTTAACCAAATAACCCTGACAGAAAAGTAAATTGTGAACAAGGCACCTTCAAAGACAGGTATTCGCCAGCTGACTGTCCGTTGTACTCATTGGTGTCATTGATGGCAGGAGGTGGAGAGGGGAAATCCTGACTTGACATTTTGTCTTCAGTTTGTACTGCCTTGGTGCTGTAAAGTACTGCGACTAAACAAGATAAAAACAGGTATCATGTAATAATGGTCATATTTAAAAGGAAATCCCTCATAAACTACCTTTGTTTATCTGTCTTTTTGCGCAACAGTGACTTACGTTTCCGCTTTGCACTACTTTCACCATCTTTCCGTAATGCTGGTTTTACCAAACGGTTGGAGTAAATATTTTTAGCATCTAGCTCTCTTTCCTTTTCCTGATCAAAGAAAAAAAAATCTCACAGAGTACAAGATGCAACAAAGCTTTGCCCAAAGTCTTCAGGGCTGCTTAAAAACCTGAATAAAGCATACTTGTATTCTGTACCTTGAGTTTATTGGTCAGTCGGTCCAGCTCCTCCTGCAGAATCTTCACCTCCTCGTGAGAATTAATAGTCTTCTTCTTCTCTGCAGCAAGCTGCCTCTGAAAACTGTTGTTGCTCAGCTCAATGCTACGCTCCAAGTCCTTGAAATGCACACACAGACAAACTTTACACACCAACCTCGCCAAAAGAAAACAAAGGAACCAACGTGACATTACAATGAAACTTTGAACAGTGGCATGAATGTATTAATACATTATGTGCAATTTGCAGCGCACTTTAAATATGGCTCTACTTCGATAGTAATAGAAATCTAACAAAAAATAACCATGGATGAATTTACCTTGACTTTACGTTGTGCCTCTTGGGCCCGAGTTTTCTCTTCTTCAAAGCTACGACTTAGCTCATCTCTGGTCCCCAATTCTTGCTGGTCCACCAGCTTCTTTAGTCGCGTGACAATGGCTTGGCTCCGATGCAACTGCTCCTCGCTCTCCTTCAACTGCCGCTCAGCTGTCCTTTCCCGCTCTTGTGTGCGCCGCAGTCGCTCCCGTAGCACATGGATCTCATTGGAGTGGCGCGCCAGGAGCTGGGAAATCTCACTTTCTGTGTCATCATAGCGCTGCAGGGCTTTTTCTTGACGCACCTGAAGCTGAAGTTAGAAAAGGACGATTTAAAAATGAACTTGTAAATGTAACATTATGATTACTTATTGACACTGTCACAAGAAGTCTTATTACACGATAAAATGATTTAGTTAAGAAAACTTTAACTGTTAACTTTAACAGAACGCAAGTTTACCTGTCTGAGAGTTCTATTTTCCTTCTTCAGTTCATCATTCTGCTGCTTTAGTTCAGCAAGAGAGTTGCGCAATTCATTGATCTTCAGTAGGCGGGCTGAAAGCATCCGCTTGGTCACCAGATCCAGGTCTTTAGGTGATGTAGGCTCTTTGCTTTGAGACCGATTTCCCTTGCGGTGGTGCTGTGTGATGGGAAGGCCTCCAGGTCGCTGTGGCCGAGATGCATTCCAGCGCCCAACCCCACCTGCCAAAAAAAAAACAAAAAACAGATGGTTGTCAACCTAAAAGGCATGCTAATTGGTTGAAGTTTAACGCTGTTCATCAACCCAACGTCTTTGAACTTAGATAAAAAAATGTCCAAATGGAGCTTGAATAACAGCATTATTATGCATACAATCATTAATTTATAATTAAAACAACTTATTACTGGCTCTGTTCTAGATGAAGACTGAGATGTTAAAATTGGGGTTATACTGCCATCATCTGGACAAAAACGAATAAATTGGTATGTGTTATTTACTTAAGAGTCTTGCAAGTCTTCATACTGTACCTTTATGTCACGTTATAATCACAGACTTCAACAAATCTTATATGGATTTTATGTGATAGGCCAACACAAAGCAGTGCATTATTGTAAAATGGACAAAAAAAAAAAAGTTTTACATTTTTTTTTAAAATCAAAACATTTGTTGTATTTCTATTCAGCCTCCTCTACTCTGAAACCTCTTCATAAAATTGAGTGCAACCAACCTGCACATAAATGTCTCCAAATTAGTAAATAGAATCCACCTACGTGTAATTTAATTTCATTAAAAGATGGTGGTGTTCAAGTAGTTTTACAATGTACTGTATCTGACAATTAACGCAGATGCAAAATTGAAAAAGTAACAATGTACGTACGTAGTTTGTGGGGTGGACTTCTAGAAATCTGCTTTGCCTGGAACCCTCTCTGTGGCACTGGAGATGGAGTGAGTGACTGGGAGAAAGGTGAAAGTGAGCGTTCCGACTGTGTAGCGTTCTCATAGTCCTCAGAATATAGCGACCGGTCACTTCTCCGACTCTCTCCATCTGAAATCCGGTCTCGATCTGGATCGGATCGGCAGGTTGTTGTTTTTGATCTGCTGTCAACACTTTCAACCATCGTGTCTTCTCTGTGAATTTTTCCCTGATGGTTCTTTCTGTGCCTCTGCCCCGATGATGCTCGAGACGCTTCCTTTGTGCTTCGACGGGATTGGCGACTTAGAATCCGGTTGTCCACATTCGCTTCAGGGACTTTTTCTGATTCTTCCATGCTGTCTGTTTGATAAAGTGTGCTGAATCTTAAGTGAGAAAAAAACAAGCAAAACAAAGTTTTGTTAGAAATACTTTAACTATAGCAATAACAAAGGATGCAGAATCTTTGTTAAAAACAACAGTGGAAAACTAACCTTAACGCTTGTATTACAATACTAAATTACGCACTCTTACATTTAGCTGAAGTTCTTAATAAGCACAGCCAGCCCAACTGATTTCACTAGTGTTTTCAGTATTATGTGTCTTGGTCACTAAGCAACAATACACATGAGATTAAAGTTTCCATGAGACTGTATTAAGCTAAAGGATAAACATCACTATGTTTGGAGCAAATAATACTATACTACCCCCATCTCCTCAGCGAGTTAATTAAGAGGTAAATATTAATTTCTTGAAGTACTTACATGCAGTAACTTAGACAAAACAAAGTGAGACTTAATAAAAGATACATTTTAGCCCATTAAGTCACATTATTTTACTGATATCAAATATAGTTATGCAAGTCAGACAATTTTCTATTTTCCCTCTATTTTTTATAATAGTGAGACCAGCATCAACTACTATCATATTCAAGACTAATGAATAAAATAAAATATAATAGAATAATACTTTATTTATCCCACAGAGGAAAAATATTGTGTAACAACAGCAAAGTGACTATAAAGGAAAAAGATACAGATACAAAAAATAAAAAAAAGATTAAGAATATTAGGTAAAATGCTCTAAAGCAGAAACAAAAACAGAGAGAAAAAACATATGCAGTAATGAATAAATAAAGAGGAAAATGAATCTTAAAATATATAATTCTAGTGGAATAAAGTGTGCTTGTACAAATTGTGTATTTTATAATTCTGCTAACCAGGCAATAAACAAGAAAAAAGGAACAACACCAAAAAACTTGCTGAATGTAAACATTGTTTTCATTTAGGTTCATTTAGGTTAATGAACCACAGGCTATTTTATCCAGCACAACCCCAAAGCACTACTAAATCCAATATTTGTCATACTTTTACATTTCAAGTACGTACATTTGTACTTCAAATGTCAATATCTTTTGCAAGTAAAATTGCCTTTATTAAAGTTCATACTTTATAGAGATTTCAATGACAGAGATGCTAAATTTCAAGGAGATCATGGAAAAGAAAGAGAAGTGAGAAAATGTCAACTAATTACAGCTGAAGTTGTTACTGCAGCATTTAACAGTAAAATATTCTGTTGATTTTTTTTTCTGAATATTGTTTGGCCCTTAGAAAAAATAATCAAAATTGATATTGTGAAGATAAATGACTCTCAGAATTTATAACTGCTTGACGTGTACCACTTAATACTGTGTGCCAAGGAAAACTAATCAGTGTTAATTAGGTCATGCGCTAAGAGACTAGAAGCGCAGAGACGTATCTATGGCAACATACAAACATAAATAGAAGAGATCATTTGTCACAACATGAACCACAGGCCATATTATCCAGCAGATTTTCTGATGATAAAACATGTTTATACAATATGCAATATAATAGATGTGAAATCACTCTAGAGTCAATATTCTTAAATAACAATGAGATTTTACACTCACCCCATGTGTCACATCCAGGTCATTTCTGCTGTTTTTAGCCTCTTCTTTCCTTTGTCATTTTTAACAACCATTATACTGGCCTGTCTTTTTATTCCCTTTTTGTGTTTAAAAATTGGTCCAACTGAGCACTGTCAAAACAAAATTAAAAGGCATCATCTCATACACAACAGCAATTAAGTATAGTTCTTTGTGACACCAAATTATCGGATTATTGCAGTTTGAGTGATCGGCAGGTGGACTGTTGACAGAATCCGTGCCAAGTAATAGTAACTAAACACATTTTCTCTATAATTGAAAGGGCTTTCTTACAAGAAAGGTATAATAAATCAAATAAAACACATTTACACAAAAACACGAAGTAAAAATAACACATTATTGGCAACAGAACATTAGTAAACCTATTTAGAGAGCTAATAGTGCTTGTTGGGGCAGAGCTGCTGCTTGTAGTGGCGCTAAAACAAATACACTTATATTCAACAGGTAGGTGAAAACTGAAGGCTGCGTTTACTGCTGGGGTGCTAGTAGTACCCACCTGCCTGTTGCTCGTTTATTTCAGCTATTTCTCAACTGTTTCGCTCCGATCAAACTTCATAGCTGGGACCAGATTCATCGTAGATTCAAACCGCTAATGTTAGCTAGGAGTAGCAAAGCTAGTTCGAGCTTTAGCCGACTTATCCGCAATTAAAACAGAAAATTTTCTCTCCTTCTTTCTCAGAAACTACACTATAATGACTGGTCGTTAAAATATATTTCCCTTTAATCATCCGCGTAAACACAGCGATAGCATAGACGCCAAACCGTAACCTTTATCTTTCAATCCCCATGATTCAGTGCAACGGCTGACGCTGTGCCATGGCAACCGCAGCAATTGTTGCAACACCTTTAGTCACCAGAGAGGCGCTGTTGTTCTTCCACCTAGTGGCTCTCACAAGTTTTAGTTGATGTAAAAATCAGACCACGGAATAACGCTTCAAAACCTTTTTTTTTTTTTTTTTCGTTTTTCATTTTAAATGTTGTTAGTGGAGTAGTTTTTAGACTGTGGGTGGAAGCTGGACTACACGGAGAGAACTCGTACATGCACAGGGAGAATGTAGACATCATGCAGGTCCCCAGGCTAGGGACCTGCTTACATAGATTTATGGAGGCTAGGATTTAGACCCTACGCAAGAGTCTAGTTTCTGATTTCTCATCAGAAACCAGTATGAAAAACAAACCTGACCAAAGGAAATGTGACTTTAGATTAATTTTCATTTTGTATTTGAAATTAACAAACAAGACATCTGGTAAAGAAAAACTAAGAATTGCCCGATTTTTCGTCATGTTAGACTGCTATCAAAGGATAGTGTGACTGTAGGAAACGCTGTCTCTTCTGTAGCTTCAAATATTTGTTTTTCACCATAACAACATATATAGATTTACATGAGCAAATAGGGTAAGCAGATATTAGATATTTTTAATAAATATCAGTATTTAAAGAATAAATTGTCAGATTGTGTTGTACTTTGAGTACAATGCGGGAAACATAGTAGCTACTGAGTTATTTGCGATCAAATGTTGAAGTGTAAGGGGTCTATGAGAAAAAATTGGTCGGTTTTATACCTCTCTTTGTTGTCCTTTTGACTTTAGCTTTGTGTTATTTTTAAATAAAAATAAAATTAAATCAAATGTTATTTTTGATCATCAAGTTTCAGCTTGATCTATGTTGCATGATCAGCTGTGTTGCTTGTACTCCTGTTAAATATTTTGTGTGTGTGTGTGTGTTTTTAAAAAATAGATCAATTAACCACTTTTGGTTGGCTCTTTCTGTGTCAGTAAAAACACAGAATGAACCACTGTCAGAAAAGATGTCACGTTTTCTGACAATGGATGTAAATATATTAAGCAGTGCATTACATGTCAAATAGGGCAAAAACCCTCCTAGAGAACACAACTTTCCCCTCTGCCTTACCTGAAAAACTGGGTTAAGTTGCTTAACATACTCAAAAACAAACCGGAATCATCGGCTTGCTTTCAGAATAAATTTAAGCTTCTCAAAAATTTTATATTTTTGAGGAACTACATTGTATCAATTCACATAAGCATTTCAGCAACTACATGAAGTGTACCGAGTTACAAAAATAAAACATATCATTTTATAAAATCCACGTGGCCCTTTAATTCCGGAATTTTGTTTTGAAAGAAAGGGCGGAAGTGTAAAGTTCCGCTTGATTCATGTTGCATGTATTCAAAGAGCGTCACTGGCTGCTTTATTATCATGGCTCAGTTTAAATATCGGTGCAGCGTGTTCTTTCTCTGCTGAAGCGCACTGCGCCTCGTCTGTTTTCAAGTTTTTGTCATTTTATGAGAGGAAGAAAATTGTATAAGTTACAGAAAAACGTTGTTCGGTAACAACAAACCATTAGTCGACTGCTGGCGATAATTTGGGATTATGGTCATCAAGGTTTACGTCGCTTCCTCAAGTGGCTCTATCGCGGTGAGTGTTTGCAAATGTGTGATGAAACTTGCTGACAGGTGATAAAAGACACAGGACTTTGCAAATCTTAAAACGTTTCGTTGCTGCCTATATGATGAATTATGTAACTGATAATGAGCGCCTGTTGGTGGCCAAGTAGTGAAAGTAGACAGCGTTATTCTAACAGGTGAGATAATCTCTTATATAATAATTTAAAAAATTAATAATAGTAATAATAATAATAATAAAACACAATTTACGCTTTTTGACTCAAAGTTAAAACAAGTCTGTACACTAGCACAAAATTACATGACCAAATCGGGGACTACACAAGGAAAACATTATGATTTATTTTAAGTGTGACGTCAAAAGCATATGTTCCCATATGGTCATGTTTTAATACTTTTTTGCCCTTAATAAATTAAATCATAAATTTAATAACCTCTTAATCTGCATGGTTCGGGGTCAGTTATGGTTTTAGATCCAGAAGAAAAATATGAAATGGCTTTTTAACCATTTAGTTATCAGAAGGTATCCTGTTCTTAATCAGGATACCTTCTGATAAAAAAATATATATATATTTGATCTGAAGAACTGGGAACAAAAAAGTAAAGACACTGAACTTCTAAAGAGGTGCACACAAGATTTAAAAGAGAAAATGAGAATTAAGGTGTGTTGCGTTGTTGAAATCCTAAAAGATATCCCCCTTATTTCCCATCCATCCTTTTATCTTCAACAGTAATCATATTCCTGTCTGGTTCTCCACCTTTTGATCCATAAAGGCCTCTTAATGCTGACCCTCTCTACAAAATGTTCTTTTCAACCCTTTTATTGCCCCATGTAATTCTTTTAGACACCAGCAGTGTCTGCTGCTCCATCTAGGATGAAATCTAACCACTTTAACTGACTTATATTATCTTCTTTAAATGGTGCACACATGCATTTTTATAAGTAATACCACAAGCCAGCAGTACTTTCTAATATCTTGTTGAAAATTTAAATCATTGTATATTTGGGATTTGGACTTGGGGAAAAGATAAAAAAAAAAACAAAAAACGTTTGACTCCTTTCAGTGGCATGAGGTGTCTTAAATTTTCTAAAACAATGATTTTGCAATGGTACCCAAACAGGGCACCAAATGTAGCTCTTGTGTTGTAGCCACTTGGCAAACAACCAACACATCATTTTAAAATAGGGCAGAGCTGATATGAGTGTTAGTAGAAAAATCATCTCCTGCATGAATGCTCAAAGAGTTAGGTAATGGTACAGATGAGTAATATATTTATTTTATCATGCTCAGCTCCTCAAAATGGGCCTCTACAATCTGTGGATGTTTACAAAAGAGTTATTTTTAATCTCATCACACATACATTCGAAGCACAGAGACTCTGTTTTTTTTCTTTTTCTTTTTTGGTCTCGCACATTTTCATGTACGCTCAAGTAACTCCACCATTTGGGTCAACTAGTGCAAGGCAGAGCTCATGTGAGTGTTATTCATTCTGAATGGTTTTGATTTAATTTGCTGAATAAAGAAGAAACACTAAAGATGGGTCACTCAGTTGATATAAAGTGAAGACTGTAAAGTAAAGACTGTTCTTGACGGGCAGTAATAGAAAGTCAGGAAATCTGGAAAACACTCAAAAACAAATGTGCAAAAAAAAAAAAACAGTCAAGCACAGAGAAAATAGGTTATAAAAGGATCTAAGTTTGACCCCAGAGTAGCATAATCAGTTTAACACAAGCAGATTAATGGGGTGGAAATGATCAGCAGAGAATAGACAATATGCAAATTAGGTTATCTTCTTCTCTTCACTACAAAGATCTGTTGAGTCCAATCAAAAATGAATTTTATTGATATGAAGTAAGGCTCCGTGGACATGCAAAAAAATTCTGGTCTAATAACTAGAGATGTATATCTCCAATCTGAACGTATTGTCCAGTTACTAATGTAGGTGGCGAAAACATCAAATTTCTTTCCTTATGTCACATCAGTTATAGTCATACTCAGAAATAACCTTATGTTAAATGTCAAAATTGTGTGTGTTGTGCCTTACCAAAGAATTCATACCCTTTGAACTTTTTCACATTTTGTTACCTTACAGGCTGAACCATTAATATCAACACAGTCAAACTGAGTGTATTTTTTCTCAGCATAAAAATTAAATGACAAACGGGAAAATGAAAACAAAGAAACAAAATAATATGGTTTTCAAAATAATATCCCAGGCTTTGAACATTTAACACTGTCACAGGTAAAATCCTGACAAGATCTAACTAGACGCATAATGACTGTATTAAGGATAGCATTAATCAGAGAAGCATGCTAGAGGCCTACTGTTACTCTGGATGAACTGCGAAGACATGCAGCTCAGGTGGGAGAATCCATTGAATGGACAACTATTAGTTGGTCAGTCTGTAAATTTGTTCTAGTGTCAAAAGAAACTCATTGTCCTGTTTCACTTTGTCACAAGCCATGCAAGGGGGCAGAGCAAACATGGAAGAAGTTTCAGTCAGACAAGACCAATATTGAACTTCTAAACATACACTCAAAGTTACAAAGAAATTACTTTCATCCAAGCATTATGGATTTCTGTTGCCGAACTGAGAATATTTAGCAATATTTCAAAATTGGCATTTACAGAGACTCTCTCAATCCAGTCTTACTAAGCTCAAGAAGGATGAGCAGAAATGTAGTCTCTAGATTTGCAAAGTAAGTTTGAGCCGCTGGTTCTACAGTTATAATGTATGCCTTCAATCCAAATAAAATATATGGATTTTTTTTGTTTTAGGTTAGAAAATCTGAACAAATTCAAGAGGCATGAATCCTTTGGCATGGGAGTGTTTTTAATTGGTAGTTTTCTTTTACCAGTCAGTGAATAAAATATAATTTTTCTTTACTCACTTAGCTAATCAATTAAAAAAAAATCTCTTAAGAATTCTTACACCAATGTGGTCATTTTTGTGTTTGTATCCTTTTGTGTCTGTATATTTTACAATATATTCGATAAGCCCAAACAAAAAAGCTTAATTCATCCAGTGATACTATTGCTGACACTAATCAGGAGCACTTTAGTCATTCAATATTTAGAGCTGTCCTACATTTCACCTTATCATTTTAACACTGCGATCTCCTAACACTGGTTCTCCATGAAGCTCTAACCTTTGGCCAGATGGACTCCAGCGGTCCAGATAAAACTGTTTTTGTTTTTTTTCCTACCAGACAAAGAGAACCTTAAGAGATAACAGATTATTTGCAGTCTGTCTATAACTGACCACACAGAACAATCCCTTATTGTCTTTATAAAGAACAAAAGCCCCTTTGTGATTCTTACCACTTCTAAAATAGCATGTAAATTCCCACAAACAGTATGATGCATGCTGCCACACAAATGTACCTATTTGTCAGATAATCTTCAACAAATATAGTCACCCATATTTGTCCCAAAATTCTTTAGGCTTTGTGCATGAATGTATCATAAAACATTATTAGTTTTATTTGTTCTTTAAAGTATATTCTATCTTGGTAAAAAAGAAAGCACTTTTTCCCCCTGTTTGACCATGTTAGGTACAGAAAGATAATTAAAAATTTTTTAATGTAAGTTAATATAGAGACGTTTTGCCTTGAAGCCATGGTACATTCTATGATTGAATAGCTTGTAGAACCATGTTCAGCAGTAGGCTTTATCGGTTTCTCACATCCCTTTGGACAAAAGTCTTTTTTTCCAAATTTGCTTGAATTGAATGAGGTTTACATGCATTCACTTCTGTTTAGTGGAACCTTGGTTAATCAGGAATTTAAAAGATTGAATTTTTTCTTACAGTTACTGGACAAAAAACCTGATCAAACAAGACTAAGCAGTCACAATGTGCTGTTTTAGTTAATACAATAACATTCTGGTCATCTGTGTTGGGTACAAATGAACATTTCAGTGTCAAGAGTTTTTCTGGAGGAATGCAGTTCAGTTTCTTTAACGAACACAGCTCAGGCATTTTCAGGGTTTTCATCATGGACTGTCTAATTTAGGTCCGTAAATGAGCTAATTGAGCTCGCTCTATGTTAATATGTAGAAATATGGAAAATTGTCTTTGGATTACAAAAACAAGAGCTCCAAATCCAATCTGGAACACTATGAATCACTTTAGATCTACACAGGTGAACTCTCAACAGAATGAAAGTAAAATAGAAAAAAAAAGAAACTGAAAATGTGTAATAAAAGCTTGGCAAGATACTGGAAATGACTAAAAGAATCATATTCAAAGTGAAGAGGAAAAAAATAATAATTCTAGGAAGAAACAGGTTTGCAGTGTTTGCCCTGTGAGCCTATACTATGTGTGATGGATGTTTCAAGTGTGGGAGGTTTCTTTTCCTCTAAATATATCTTTGGATGTTTCTTTCCCACAAAGTTAACAAATGCTGTCATGCATCCTGAGAGGTGCACAGTCTCCCAGAGGTCAGCCCCATAGGGAACAGCTGTATCCACTCCAGATCCCAGCTGTCTCTTCCACTCTGAGCATTACTCTGTTGCCTTTGTTTCTGTTGTTTCAGGGGGTTTGTAAAACACTGCTTCACTGAGGTTTGTCAGTCAGACCCATCATTCCATATAATCCAGTTATAGCTGAAACAGGCATATTAACAAAATCAAATATTATGTTTAAATCATATCCTAAACTGCATGCCTTTACCTAATTGCTGTGTGGAGTAAGAAGAGATTCATGCCAAGCTTTAAGGATTTCAGATCTGAGATTCCAAACCTATACCTCTCCATAAATTAATAATAGCTCTTAATGCTCACTTTGCAAATTGAGTCCATATGATGTAATGCACTTCAAATGTAGATATCAACGCATGTGTTTCTTACCATGTGTGAGCAATGAAGTAAACTTTCAGTGGGCTGAGAGGCAGAACTATAATTTCTTCCATTCTTTGGTGTTGTTTATGAGGTTATAAAATAGTGCATTCTTGTAATGGCTCCGGGACTGATTTTATGAAGTACTGTGTCTATATTTCAGGTGCTTTTAAAAGCAAATCATTTAGCTCCCCTCTTTTGACCCATCTAGGTAAAGAAACATCAGCAGGCAGTTGTGGGTTTCCTGGAGGCAAATCGAATTAACTTCCAGGAAGTCGACATTACCATGCTGGAGGAGCAGAGGCTCTGGATGTACCGCAACATCCCCAAGGAAAAGAAACCAGAGAAAGGCAACCCACTGCCTCCACAGATCTTCAATGAGGATCGCTACTGTGGCGTAAGATAAATATCAGTTTCTATATCTTAGTAATCACCACAGTATCAGCAGTTCTTCAAACTTTAACTTTTGAAGTTTAACCACAAATCTTTTTCTTTTTAGGCAGCAATTCCACATGTTGTGTTACTCCTGAACATGGCACACTTTGTTATAATCTTTTGCTTAATGAATTTTAACAAAAAACATAACAGAGAATCAGAATTAAAAGATAAAATATTTGTTTCTCTACTTTTTATGGGCTGATGTGTTTTTAAATGCTGCATCTCTGTATAAAAACAGCTATGAGACAGGTGTGCGTTTGTGCAATTCAGTGAAAGTTTAAAAGGCATATATCAAATGTTTAACTTTCTAATTTTTGTCGGCTTGTTATTTATGATCGTTGCATTTATTTCCACAGATTTTAACATTTCTACTGTTAAAATTACAGAACAAGTATACGGTTCTGCCTCCCTACAGATTTCTTTGGTTTTTTGTGTTTTCATCACCCTTTGATGTTTCAGATTATGAAACATTTTTTTATATTTGATTAAAATAACATGAGTAAATGCCCCTGGCAGAAACTTTTGATTGACAGCAAAATTCAAGATTCTGTCAAAGTCCTGGCTTGAACTGTGTTGTCTCCTTGTTTCTTCCCTTCAAATCAAGAGACCATTCGGCTTACATGCTTTAGACAAACTAATTCAAATGGTGAGATTGTTTCACATTCACAAATGTGTTGCCAATAAGAGGCCGCACACGTATTCAACTTTACTCTCATTAAAGTATCTTTCCTTAGTCTGTTTCCTGTTGCAGCAATAGGCAGACAGTGGCATGGTAGGACCAATCTGTTTTTACATTGCCTTATCAGACAGATTTTTTTCTTTAAAATATAGTGATGTTTGCCCTTTACGGTTACCTATGTTAGTGAATGAGATGGAGCAGTCGGATATGTTCTCATCTAAGATCGCACGCAACTCTGTAATCCCCTCATAATCCAGTTTCATGGATGGGGCGGATTATCAGCTCTGCCTGCCATCACTCTCGCTTGCTAAGGTAATCCAACATTACTCTGCGGTGCCTTCTGGGTATATTATATTTTAATAAATGCGTGAGGAAGTCGTCCTTGCGGAGAACCAAACCAACATCTTTCAACATTTAGAAAAATAAATTTGCATTTCACTAAATATCAACATTTTGTCCTTCCATCTCAGGACTATGAAGATTTCTTCCAGTCAAAGGAGAACAACACTGTGTTTGCATTCCTTGGACTCAGTTCTCCACTCAGTAAGACAGTGAGTTTATGTTCATATATAATGAAATGCATTGTCTCTGTGGTGTACTGTAAATCACTCAGTGTGCTGAGAAATCTACTTCTTCAATTAGTATATGCTCTCTTTCACAACATTGCTTGATCAGCAGCTCATGCCCCCTCCCCCAATTTAGTTTCTGGTTAAACTGGTGAATCACCTGTTGGCATTTCATAGGCATCAGCTTTTTATTCTCTTGTGAGTGGGGGAGGAGGGAAAAAGAAGAAGCAGTAGTACAAATTTCAACAAATCACGAGATTCAGCGCTCGTCTCACGTTTCATCTATATTTTTGACTACATTCATATTTATGTTATATGCTCTCCAAAGATGTTTAGATGCACATCACAACACAACACAACTTTCGTACTTGAAAAGTGGTCTTTACAAGTACAAAAGTTGATCAGTCTGAAAAAAATTATGAAATTGTTTGCTGTTTCTTATTATTTTTGTTCAAGGCAAACATGTTAGATGAAGTTTATGTTTGAGATATTCAGTGATTTACTGATCCCCTTTCCAGAGAAATTAGACTATTTTGCTTGTTTTGCAAAAACGTGTGTTTTATTTGTTGCTCAGAGGGGAAACATTAAGTAAACTTGTGTGATTTTAATTTTTTTTTTTTTTTTATCTCAATTTTGAGGAGCTTTGAGTAATTTGAACTCGACGGTTTTGGCCCAGTATAAACATAGATAAATTATAGTTCCGATTCTTTAGTTTATTTTCCAAGCATAAAATTCATGTTTATCCATGTATCACATGTTACATCCAAGCCTTACCCAAAACCTTCTTAATACTCATACTTTACGTTTTATTATTTTCAGTTTCTGCCCTGAATGGTAACAAAATAATGGCTTTCTGAAAATAATGTTGGGATTTTTTTATTTGTGACTTTTTTTTTCCTTTTTTTTCCACCCCCAGGATTTAGACTGCTAGATCAAGCTAATCTTTACACATGCATAACTTCCTGCATTGCATCACCTCCTTTCTCGTGACAACTCCAGAGTTTTGCCAAACTTCAGCCCTAGTGAATGCCACCTTGCTGACCCATTCACCAGATCTGAAAAGAGCCCAATGCTGCAGCTACAGAGATGAAATCACGGAGGACTAACTTTGCCTGGGTTCCATTTGTGTTTGGTTTTGTTGCTAAACACAGCGTGTCGGCAAACGATGCTTGTAGCACATATTCCTGCTAACTCGAGAACCACGTAGCAGCATTTTCGTCAGTGGCCTTTTAAAAGTGTCAGTGCAATGTAAATGTTTAGGTGCTTCACTGTAGGACAGTTTTTGTTTACACCCTTGTTTAAGTGAGCGAGCATCTGTGTGCATATTTTCTGTTAGCGTCTGCATCAGTCAGCAGCTGCTAATGAAGGTTGGTTGGATGAAGGGAAGACTTAATGTAGCCTAAAACAAACCAGGAGTTCGCCCGGGTGCCTGACTGTGTCTATGTTATGACCAAATATATATTAAAAAAAAAAAAAATTCTTACAAGTTGAAAAGGTTTACTAAATGTCAGAATTAAATAATTTGTAGCTACCTGTATCTAGTTAACTAATGCTGTTTCAATATTTTATGTTTATTTGTTTCCTATGTATGCAGTTGGTATAGTGGCATGATTTAAACTTGGGACATTTTGGCCTTCCCATGCTGTCTCTGGGTCTGTTTCTTGGACTCTTCAGTTCTATTGAGGCTGCATTTTGTTACAGATGAAGACAAACAAAGGCTGTATAGATCATTTTAATCCTCGGATTAGGTGCTCCAGTTGCTTTGACAGCTTGTGTTTCCCCTTCTCTCTACACTGCCAAATGTCAAAGTAAACATGCACTCCACTGTGGACAGACTTCCATATTTGTGCTGTATATGTCATGAATTATAAGTTTAACTTTTCTTATCTTTCAGTCTTAAGTCTATACTTGCTCTCCAATCCCTGTTAAATTGTTCTGGTTTGATATTATCTCATCATCATGGATGAACAGATATATTATTTTCTCAGCTGAAACGTAGCATTACAGACAAAGTTTCATGCAAAAATATTCCCAATTTTGCTGATATGTCTCCTTTGTTGTTGCATCATGAGATGACCTTGCATTTTTTGTCATCTACAGGTTCACTGTACCACACAGTATAATGTGCTACTATTCCTGTTTTGCTGTCTTTTTAAATTTTGGCTTGTGTTTCTGCTTGTAATAAGCTCTTAAGAATTGTACTCAATCACACATTACTGTAAAGATTATTTTTGCATAAATGCAGATTACAGTATTTCACAATAATTGCTTTGCTGTCAAGTGCATTTTATTTTTTACATTAGCTTTCCTTTTACTATTTTAAAATGCTTTTACTCTGTAACAGAGATGAGAACGACTGTAGAATATAGTAAACTAATAATTAATAATAAAAAAAAAGAATCAGCACACCATGGAAAAACCTAAGTGTGGCTGTTTTACTGAGAGCACCACATACACTGCCTTACAAAATTGTCATATGGACAGATAAAAAAGCACTAATTTAAATGTATTATGACTGAACAAAAGTTCCACATAAGAGTGAAGTGGAAGGAGTAAAATTGCTTTTAAGTAGTCAAGCTATTTGTGATTTATTTCATTACACTGAAAATGTAATGAAATACAGGAAATCAAATTTAGGTTTTTTTGGTAATATACACCCTGGTATTACTTTGTCAGAAATGTGTATGTGGCTCCTTTAAGGCCCTGAAGAGTAAAACAAAAAAGGAAGTGAAAGCTGATCCTGGAACAAAGCAAAAAAAAAAAAAGATTATAAATTACGGCAATAAAGCCTTACCTTCTCTACAGCCAAATCCCCTGTTTGCTGCTCTCTTCTGTGTAAACCTAATGGAGTTAACCATGGAGCAAATGAAATGTTCTTATTTGACTTTCAGATTCCAAGATAGTTTTGGACCATCATAATTACAATTAAAGTGTTCATTAAATGAATTTTCCTAACATGTTTCTGTCTTTTATATATTTGTAAGGGGATTCTGCCTAAATAAACAATGGGCTAAACGTAAGTGCATGTAAACACAATGTTAAAAACAATTGTTTTATATAACTGGACATGGTAATGCAGGTTCGCTTTTTTCCAGGTTCTACAATGAATATAATCATAAAATCTACAAAACACACAACAGATTCTAAACCTATATTTCAGTAATGTTATTTGGTTCTCAGTAATTTAAAGCAGCTTCTGTACTACTTGTTCACATGACTGCAAATTAATAACCCCAGTCATGTGTACTGAAAGTTCAGAATGAAAATATTTGAAGT
>CAEFZY010047563.1:0-14490 GCA_903066815.1 Brachyrhaphis roseni | reverse complement strand
CGCAGATCGGTAGGCAATTTGAGGTTAAGTGCCTTGCCCAAGGGCACATCGACATGTGGCAGGAGGAAGCTGGAATCGAACCCACAACCTTCCGATCGCAAGACGACTACTCTACCACACAGCCACAGTCGCCACAAAAACCAGCTTTTCTTCTGGGTGTAACATAATTATTTGTCAATATTAAATGCAAAATGTAAGGATTTGTACAGTTTTGGCTTAATTGCCGCTCTGAGTGTTGTTTTTACTGTGACCTTTCCTGCGGCTGAAACAGGAAAGGTCACAACACCAGTCTGGCGATATTTCAGATATTTAAACACCTAATTAATAATTATCAATATCAACTGATCTGAAGTGCTTACATCGTGATATTACTAGCAGTAACTAGTTACATTTACTTGAATAACTTTTTGGAAACATTTTCTTTTGCCTGATTTTGTCATTTTTAATTGAATTATTGTCATTTTCATCCTTAAAAAAAAAATTAAACTTAACTTTATATTTTGGTTTATCTGATTATGAAATGTTTAAATATGAAATGATAATTTGATCAGTACCAAGAGTAGTTTTACCAAATACTTTTGTTACTCGAGTAATTCCTTGGACGCCTACATTTAACTTTTGAGTAAAAATATGTTGAATATGTTAGCTGAGTACCATTTTAAGGTATTCTGCCAACGATTAATCGTTTCACCTTTCCTGCTCCTCCCTGCAGAAGAATACTCGTCAAGCCTCGGTGATCACCACGGCCCGTCCTTCATCCCCGTGTGTCCCAGCCCCAGAGTCCTGACTGGCTGCCCCGTTCCCACCGTGCCTCCAGCCGGCCAATCGGTGGCCCACGTCCAGACGCCGCCCTCCGACCCCAGCCGACCCCAGCCGCCGCTGCAGGTGGCGAAGGAGTGTCCGCGGAGCGCCAAGCCGCCCGGCGGCGGCTCGCGGTCCGGAGCCCGCGGCGGCTTGGCCGTCCCGCCTCTGAACCGGGACAAGAACCAGAGGCTCAGCGGCGCCTCGGTTGGAGGGCAAACGGTTCCCAAGCAGCCGAAGAACAGCCGGCAGAAATCCACCAACGGCTGGAGGTCGCTGGGCCAGCCCTTTGAGAAGGAGGTTTTTGTTGTTGTAAGTAGAGACTGTCATGCCAAAAGTCTTTTTGGCACGACTGTCATGCCAATGTTTTTTGACATTCTGATGGAGAATGTCAAAAAACATTCTCCATCAGATTCAAATTCGCTTTCTTTCTTCCAGTTGGAGGAAAAATGTTGGTAAAATAAGTCGGATCAGTTTTGTATCTACTCACAAATTACCCTGAACACTGCAAAGTATTTTTGGTTTAGTTTCTTTTGCAAATATCTTAGGATGCTTGAAATAAGACAAAACTGACTTATAAGTAACTTTTCAGCCAGATTTACAAGCTTGTTTTAAATAAATACTTGTAAAATTTGTCATGATTGTTTTAAAGGTTACCTTTCATACTTCCTTCAACAATATAGGATAAGTTTACATGCTATACAAACATGTTCATAAATTTTTTTTTTTTTTTTGCATTAATTATTCTTAAATAATGAGATTTTAGTCAGTTCTGCCAGAGCTGTTTTAGGGTCTCTGTCACTTTAAATCAAAACAAGCTTCAGCTTGCCCCGCCCCGAAACTCAACGTTTACACTCACGTGTGAATATGACTGCAAACAGATGCGCAATTATACAACTGCACATCTTTGAAAAGCAGAAGTGGAACCTGCTGCTTAACCAGCAAGAATGCAGCAAGTGGTTTAAGGACAGTAAGTCAGCAACAAAACACTTTGTCTTTTCCAGCAGCCATTGTACAGCGCATGCAGCGGTAAAACCAGCTGAACAAACATGCTGGGCTCCCAGTTGGGTTGCTAGGTAACAGACCTGGATTTCTGGGGTTGCTAGGTAACGACGCAGCGCCTGTGGAATGTGACTTAACAATCAGAAGGTTTTTGAAATGCCACGAAAAAACATACATTTATTGCCTGGATGGGTTTTCCTAAGTGCGTGGGCTATTTTGAGAAGCAGTTGAGATCCAAATAAAAGTACAAAAAAGTGCAAAATGTAAATAGTTCCTCTTTAAATAAACTGAATGTTTATCCTAATGTTCCCTTAAAAGACAAATTAAATTTCTAAAACACTTGATGGCTCACCAGCAGCTTGTCTGTAAGTTGTCACTGTATTTTTGTTCATGGGTGTTTTCTGCTCCCTGTGTTTTCAGGGAGAGGAGGCTCCAGTGTTGAGGAAGTGCTTTGAGGGAATCCGCAGGGACGGCGACGAGATTCACGTCAGAGACACGGTTCTGCTGAAGTCTGGGCCCAGAAAGAAGTCTCTGCCTTACGTGGCCAAGGTGTCTGCGCTGTGGGAGGAGCCGGAGTCAGGTACGTCACGATCGCACAGGTGAAGGAAGCTGAACTGGTGAGGGAGAACTGACCAGTATAGACGCCTGTGTTTCCTCAGGAGAGCTGATGATGAGTTTGTTTTGGTATTATCGTCCAGAACACACGCAGGGAGGGCGCAACCCCACCTTGCATTGTGAGGTAAACGGCTGCCATGTTTACAGTTACAGTAAATAAAACCTAGCAGCTAAAATGAGCATGACTGATGACAGAAGCGGACACTGTGGCAGTCAAGAAACATGCAGAATGTAGCAACTAAAAGGAAAAGCTGGACTTTCCTTCTTTTGTGCTAACTGAGCGTCTCTCTGCAGAATGAGATCTTTGCATCCCGTCACCAGGATGTCAACAGTGTGGCCTGTATTGAAGACAAATGCTATGTCCTAACATTGGCACAGTATTGTCGGTAAGAAGGGCATTTTTGTGTGTTTTAGTATTTTTTTTTATTTCAGACATTCTGCTGATTAAAAAATAACATTTTCTGAAGCGCTGGACAATAAATCAATAACAATATAGGAGATTTAGGCAGAGGAAAGGCTTCAACCTCAACCTCTCACAGCCAGTTAAGGAAGGTTTGTGGAATCAAGTAACTCACTCATTCTTTGGTTACCTAGCAATAACTTGTAGAGTTACTGATGGTTGCCTAGCAACAGCCTGCTGAGTAATTTGCGCAGCAGCAGTTTAAAGTTTCGCCACAAAATAAAAAAAACAACAGAAACTGTGAATAAGAGTTTCCAAACTAGTTTCTAGTTTAGAAACTAGTTTTGCTATTAAACTAGAAACAAAACTAACTTTCTAATTAACTTTTACACTAACTAGAAACTAGTTCCTAGCCAGTTTCTAGCATGAAACTAGCTCAAAACTAGTTTAGAGACTAGAAACTATTTTAGAAACTTGTTTTGTTTTTAAACTAGAAACAAAACTAACTTTCTATTTAGTTTCTACACTAACGAGAAACAATTTCCTTCCAAGTTTCAAGCTAGAAACTAGTTTAGAGACTAGAAATTAGTTTTTAAAGTAGAAACTAAACTTACTTTCTAGTTAATTTCTAAACTAAGTAGAAACTGGACAAAAACACGCAACATGTTGTGTTTTTGCAGTGCACTGAAACCTTCCTGTGTTTGTTGTGTGCAGATTTTGTGCCTTGGTGAAGCGCCGCAGGGAGGGCGTCGGCGACAGCGCCGCCTCCCTCGTTGTGCCGCCCGTTCTTAGCAACGCCATGCCCACCCACCACTGTGTGCCCGATGACGTCGACCCAGAGCTGGTTCTGTTCTGTCGACACGTCTACGACTTCCGCTACGGACGCCTCCTGAAGAACCTGCAGTAGTACGCGGCGCTGCACAGGATCGTGTGACCTTACCGTCGTCCTCCATGAGTTTTAATCGACTACTTACGGGGAATTTAAATAGCTTTGAACTGTTTATGTTTGAACACATTTTGCTCGGCAGTCGTCCGACGTGATGCATCAGAGTTATATGGCGGTGTGAACGGCCTGTGGTGATGTAGCAGCTGTCTGAAGAACATGGAAGTTACTCTGCTGTAAAAAAAAAAAAAAAACACAAAACGCTGCTGTTGCTCTTAGAAATGTGACGTTTGACAGATCTGCAGCTGATGTTTCATGTGAGTTTTGCATCCGTCTGCCTGACAGGTATGAGACAGCTTTGATCATTTTTAACACATCTCAGCTGATTTCTCTCTGATTTGAATATGCTAAATATCACAGAATCCAAGAGTGATTTTAACTGGTTTGTCTTAAAAATCTGCTTTGAGTTATAGCTAATTATTTAGCTTTAAATGCCAGCAGTCAACTTGCAGAGATAAAATTTGCTGCTATAGTTGGACGTCACAGTAAAGTTGTTGTTTTCAGATCGGGACGCATCCACAAGAACAGTTTCATTAAAATAAATCCGCCTTCTGCTGTTTTAGCACATATGGAGCATATTAGAACCTCCTGATGTAAATTTTGTGAGAAAAACCGAATAAAAAACATTTTCAAAGTCACAACAGAGATTAACGGCACAAAATAAATCGATCAAACATCAGCAAAACTTTATACACAACGCCACTCTTATAGTTCCACCCATATAAAAAAGATCAATAACCTTCATTTTATTTTCTAATTAATCTAATTTTTTAATTAATTGATTGATTGATGAGTGACACTTGATCGCACATAGATGGACTTATTATCCTCCAATTTATTTAATTTTATTAGCCTTTTTTTAAACATAAACTTTTGCATATTGTAAAATATGTAAACATTTAAAAAAATTTAAATATTACATTTTGTCCTATAAAGTTATAGTATATAAAATGCATAAAATCAAGCTCTTATTATTTACATATTTAAATTTTTTTAAAATTGAAGTGAGCTGGAAATAAACAATGCTTGAAGGCTGTATTTAAAATGCAATCATGTAGACTAAACATTGTAATTTTACTTAATAAATATATCAATCTTTACAGTATAAATTTGATTTATTTATCTATTAACATTAACTACACAACAAATCAAGCAAAAACAATGCTTGGATGCAACATAATTTAGTAATAATGTTTCAATCTCATGTTTTTATGGTACTTTGTGCCTCCAATCTACACAGATAAGTTGAATTTTTTTTATTTATTTAATTTGGACAGCAGCACAAAGTTTGAACACAAATGGATGCAAGCATTTATTTCCAGAAAATTATTAACATCATCAGTCAACGGATTTCAGAGTTTAATTTAAAAAGTTTCAACCAAAGTCTTCCAATTGGTGTTTCTTTCTTTTAAATTCAGTTTTATTAGGAAGCTGTTGGTGTGGATGTAACCTGAACTCACCTGAGTTTTCAGCAACAAATATAAAGTAGAAATGCAACAAAAGATGAACTGGGAAAGTTTTTCCATCACATCCCCAGTGAGGTATTTTACTTAAAGCCGATGATCGTTCGGCCGTTTCTGCCTCCTCAAAGCGTTCAGTTAGCTGATATATTCTGTGTCGCATTTAGATTTGTGATGAAGACAAATTTAAGACGTGTATTTATTTCTGTGCGGCAAAAATATAACTTCTTTTAGACTTTTAGATGACACTGCTTTCATTGTTTGAGTTGCAAAATGACCCTCTAAGGATTTTTTTTGTCGAAATGTTAAAGTCAGAAGATGAACCTGCAGGACCAAAATGTACTTTGGTTTTATTCTCCTTTAGGCGTCTCAGAAGAAGCGTTTTTCCTCTTCACCTGAATGCTACGATGATTTTAAACCCACCTTATTGTGTTCCTGTGCCCTTCGGCCTGCTGCCTTATTCCCAGCCTTTGGCTGAGGAAGATGAGCTCATCTTCATCTGGGTTGTGAAGCCTGTAAGTGTTGCTTCCCAAATGCTTCAGTCTCCTGTTCAACAGTGGAGGAATAGTTCATTTCTAACATTGATGATTTTTACCTCTACCACACTGCAAAAACACAAAATCTTACCAAGTATTTTGGTCTAGTTTGTAGTGTAAATATCTTAGTTTTGTCTAATTTCAAGTAAACTAACTTACAAGTAACTTTTCAGCAAGATGTAGCAGCAGGTTTTATGTAAGTAATTCCTAAATATAGATGATTGGCAGATTATTTCACTTATAACACAACATTTACTCTTGTTATTAGTAAAATAATCTGCCAGCAGAACTGGAACTGGGTTGCTAGGTAACAGGTAGGGCTTGGCTGGGGTTGCTAGGTAACGCCGCAGTGCAACATTCTACCATTTGTACTAGCACTTTCCCCCCAATATTAATAAATTATTGCCTGAAAACAAGCTAATATGTCTTGCTAAAAAGTTACTTGTAAGTTAGTTTTGTCTTATTTCAACTGTCCTAAAATATTTTTACTGGAATCTAAACCAAAGCAAGCACATTTTTAATAATTCAGCTATATCTGATGGCAAAAAATATGATTTGGAGTGAAAACGAGTCTCGACAGAAAGTTCTGGAAGTTGCGTTTATTTCAGGTGTTTGCTAATAAATAGGCAATCAACGAAAATTTAAACGAGTTAATGGCAAATTTTCCACAAAAATGTTTAGAAACATTTAGTTTGAGTGATGCTAGCTCTCACTTCTAGGTGGCAGAATTTCTTACTTTTATGGCACTTCTGTCTCAACTTTACTTGATGTCAAGTTATAGTCCATGATTATTGCTCTGAGTAACAAAAAGTCAGTTTTAACATCATTCATAAGCGCAAATACTGCAAAATTAGTGATTTTTAGTTACAACTAATAACAAAAACAATCCAGAAACCTTAAATGGACTGATCAAAGTAAAAATATGCTAAAGAATATTTAATTTCAAGAAGTACTTAAAGCTATTTATTAATATTTTAGCCGTTTGTTAATGGGTTTTGTAGCAATATAATCTATCACAACCGGCCCTTTAAGAACATTTATGATTTAGAAATAAAATAAGGACTTTCTTAAAGTTTGACGACACTTGCACTATTAGTCTAAGACATTAACGAAGATGCATCTCAGTAAATTATTAAACAAACAAAAAGTTAATTTAACAGTTTAATCAGCTTCTTGTGTAATTCTGATGGTATAATATGGTTTCACTGCATTTAATCAACGTTTTTCTAAGACCCTTCCTCCTATCAACACTCATTCATTCATTCATTTAATCAGACGCCAATTTAAAGGGATTCTTCAGAGTTTTGGAAGTGGGGTTCTGTTGAGAGAGCATGACAGGTCAGTAGCTTACCTGCAGTAGGTAACTCTCGGCTTCTTCTCTTTACATAAACACAGATTAGTTTTCTTCTGAATCTGAAGTTATTTACACTGAAAACTGAGGTGGTCTCTATAAGTTTGATCTTCTCATGTGAAATTGTAAGCGTGTGTTGCCATAGTAACGACCTGAAGGGGAAATAAGGCGGTGTAAGAATCCATATTTCACCTTTAAGTTGCTGCTAAACTTCTATTTTGACTTTTTTTTCTTCCATTATTCATATTTTTAAAAAGGTTAACTCCGCAAAATGTCACAAAACGGACTCACAGATCATCTGTAATAAGGAATTATGAGAGATTTTCTGTCTTACTTGGCTCTCTGTGCCTGTTTCCATTAACTATTCCTATTCCAGGAGTTTACTGAGGAGAAGGACGTGTCGTCTGAGTAGTTCCCCAAATGCCTTCTTTGTTTGTTGAAAGATGCTGGTCTGATCTTGAATCAAAGAAATGTTTGCACCAAATAAATAGACGAGAGTTTAACTCATTCCCAGGTGTAGAAATACCTGAATGTTAGTCCTTGTGTGGATCTTCCTTTGTATTCTTTGCATGAAAATATCTTGGAAATATTAATCACACCACAGATTATTTGTATGGATTCAAATGAACTTCTGTAACATTAGATATAAGATATTGTAATAAATAATATATGAGTTCAAACGTTGTATCATCCTTTTGTTTGTGGTCGTCTTCAGCTGCAGTAATCAATGTTGTCCACATGAGGGCGCTATCGGACAGAGCTTTAAAGAATCTCAACAATACACTTGAAATAAGATAAAGCTTTTTTAAGTAAATCATTTTTAAAATGGGTACAAAAAGAACATCCAATGGCAGATTGTTTTCTTCTAAAATATGAAAAATGTTTGCTAGTGGAATGACTAAATAAAAAAAATATTCTATTCAAGAATTATTGACTTAAAACAAGCTTATACATCTGTATGAAAAGTTACTTATGAATTAGTTTTATCTTATTTAAAATTTACTGAGATATTTGCAAACATCAGCATGTTTAGAGAAATAAAAACAGCATATTTATATCAGCACAAACAGAGCAGAATGACTTTGACAGTGGCCCACTCAAAGTTCAGACCTGATTGAAATAGTGTGATGAGATTTCACCACAGCTGTGGATATCTCTATTCACAAATGGTTTTAGCTGCAAAACGTGTTTCTTCTTGCTACTTGATGAGCTTAAGCAGCAGGAAAGCTCCACACAGCTTAGATTTGGCTGGCTGTGGCTGTGAGGCGTCACCAGTGTTAACTCAAAGCAGGAACCAACCTACCTACCTACCTACCTACCTACCTACCTACCTACCTACCAAGAACCACCTAGCCTACCAAACACCAAACAACTAACTCACATACCAACTAACTAGTCAACCAACAAACCATCCAAACAACCCACCTACCAAATAACCAACTAACCCACCTACTAACCAATCAACCTACCCAACCCACCTACCAACTAACCAACATACCTACTAACAACAAACCAACCAATCCACCAACTAACTAAGCAATCTACTAACCAACAAACCAAACTACCAACCAACCATCGATCCATCCATCCAACCAACCCACCCTCCCACTCACCAACCAACCAACCCACTAGTCAACCATCCCCCACCTACCTACCTGGCTACCCACCACATACAGTGACTGTGAGCCGTTAGCAGTACTAACTCAAAGCAGCAAAGACGAGAGGTGGAGCATCTTGAAAAGTGAAACAAGGAGGCATCAGTCGATAATCAAGGTTTTGTGATTATGTACGAAGCTTCAGGTGCTGCTCAATCAGATTCTGAAGTTTACAAGTGGTGACAAAATGATGTAAGTGTTTGGGATGAGAGGCAGAGAGAGTCTCTTCAGAGCATCGGCTGTTTTGATTATCAGTGTACATCGGTTTCCAGAGTAGTTTATCTATGACAAGCATTTAATGAATTCATGAGTTTGCTGCTCTAACTGCTAATATCTTTCTACTGCAGCAACATTTCACTCCAGGAGACCATTTTGCATTATTTTATTTAGTTTCTTCTTATTAGAATATTAATATTTCATGTTAGGTTTAGTGAAGGCTTTTCTTTTACTGGTCTTTTCTTCATCACCTGGTAGATTCCTGTTGTTGTTTTTCCTGTGTTTATTTGGCAGAGTGGTGAAAGTTATTCATCTTTTTCAGTTTGCAGGAATGTTAAAGTGCCTTACACTGCAAAAACACAAAATCTTACCAAGTATTTCTAATACAAACATCTTAGTACTTGAAATAAGTCCAAACTAACTTATAAGTATGATGTTAGCAATATTTATCAACTTATTTTAAGTAAATCATTTCTTAATATTCACTAAAAAGTTTTTCAAGAACAATATTTATCTTTGTAGCGCTATGGATGCTGTGCAATGCACATATTTATTTATCTTATAGATTTTGTCACTGGTTAATATGTTATAGCTGTTTCTCTCCAAAATTAAGTCACTAAAGGACTAAAAAAATAGAAACTAATCCTGGATTTGGTGTTTTCCTCCAGGTTTCCTCCTGTTACAGGAGTGTTTTTCTTTCCACTGTCGACACGTTCATGTCCAGTGTGACGCGTTGCTGCAAACTCAACGACTCGCTGCAATCAACCAACCACTCTTGCCGCATGCCGGTTTAGGAAGACGTGTTGCTGTGAAATCTGTGAATCTGTGTAATCAGCTGGTTTTTCACATGTAGAAGTTTTTTTTTTTACTAGTGGGAAAAATGCAACGTTTTATAACAATGTGTATGATTTAATTGTAAACTTCTGCTTTATTTTTTAAATAAACTGTCAAAAAATATGAGAAGAATCAGTACTTCTACTTGTTACATTACAGATTATTTAATTTAGAGCAAGACGTTTTTCCCATCTTATAAGAGAAATAATCTGCCAGTGAAACTAATATGTTTTCATTCATATTAAGGAATTATTGACTTAAAACAAGCAGCCAGTTCTTGCTGAAAAGTTACTTGTAAGTTTGTTTTATCTTATTTCAAGTCTAATAAGATATTTACACTGGAAACAAGACCAAAATACTTGGTAAGATTTTGTGCTTTTACAGAGCACATTACTTTTATGGTTAAAATCTGTGAATATACATGATTTTTTCTTTCCGACTGGAGAGTTTCCACGTGTCAGAACTGCCTGGGAGGTGAAGAAATGGCTACAAATGGGATTTCCTTTTTTTCTTGCTCTTCGTCCCTAAACACGAAGGGTGGCGATCGCAGGTGTGTCTCAGCGGAGGTCCTGAGGCGTCTAAATTGCACACTTATACGGCCTTTCACCTTTCATCTACCTGACTGATTCTGAGCTAGCAGTTCTTCTGTTTCTTCTCGTTTCCTGCCCTCAGCATGCTATCACTCACCGATGAATCACAGACAGCAGAGCATATTTATTTGCTATTATTTTTAGATTTATATATTAGAAGAGTTCATTTTTTCAATGAATTTTTCAGGAGAAGCATCCCTGATGTTTGTGATTGCTTTGTGAAGATGTTTGGTAATTATTTCCCAACCTCTTCCCTCAGGCCATCAGTCTGTGCAGCTGTGACTAAACCGCAGGAGGTTCCAGTTTGCTGGAACAAAGTAAAAAAAACAGCAGCAAAGAGTACAAACCAAGTATCTGTCAAATGTCTTCTTCCTTTCTAAATGCCCTAAACAATTTGTCAGAAAAGTTTTATTTTTGTTTCATTTTTTGTGTGTCTTTGTACATTAAAGGGGACCTATGTTAAATACACATTTTGCACATTTTTATATTTCCATTTGGGTTTCTATGTACACACTTAAAAAACATCCAGTAGGTTTTTAGCAAAACTTTAGTACTTTTTGAAGTCTAGAAAATGGGTCACAATGCGCCGTTACCTAGCAACACTAGCCAAGTTCCAGCACATTTGGTCAGCTGGTTTTACCGCCGTATGCACTTTACAATGGCTGCTGGAAAAGACAAGTGTTTCATTGTTGATTTACCATCCAGAAACCACTTTCTGCATTCTTGATGACTTTGCAGGAGGCCTATTTTATTTAAAGGGGACTTATTATGCGAAATTCTCACTTTGCCTGGTTTTATATTTCCATTTTGGTCTCTACTGCTTCTAAAAACATTGGAAGCATAAACCCCCCCACAAAGCCAGGATTTTTGGCAGTAAATTGTTTTTTGTTGTTTGAAAAATGAGTTTTTTCAATAACCTCCTGATTTTGGAGTCACATTCTATGGGCACTGTGCTGTTACCTAGCAACTGCAAAAGCACATCCTGTCACCTAGCAACCCAAGCTGAGTTGCAGCACATTTGGTCAGCTGGTTTTTATTGCTGTATGCATTGTACAATGGCTGCTGGAAAAGTCAAGTATTTTGTTGTTGCCTTACAACTTATTGCATTCTTGTTGGTTGTACAGGAGGCTCCACTTCTGCTTTTCAGCGATGTATGGTTGTATAATTTTGCATCTGTTTGCAGCCATTTTCAGGTGCGAGTGTAAAAGTTGAGTTGGGGATGTGGCCACCTGCAGCTCATTTGAAGTTAAAATGACAGAGATCCTAAAACAGCTCAAAATAGACAGAACTGCAACTAAAACCTCACTTTCTAAGAACGATTTTGTGGAAAAAACTGTAATGGCCATGTAACCTAACCTGTTCAAGGAAGCATAATAGGTCACCGTTAAGCACAGACCTCAGAGCCTTAGTCACTCCTTCAGCTTTTCTTTGTGTCATCCTTCCCATCCATCATCTGTCTGCAGTTAAGGATCACTTATTCTCAGAGTTCAGAGCAGCAGCAGTAAGAGCTTCTCTGCTGAGAGCGTCATCATCTCAGCGGAAATTGTGCAGAAATGCCACTGCGATGACATCTGCGCACGGAGGCCTCTGAACCAGAACACAGCTGCATTTTTATTTTCATCACGGACGCTCACGCCGCCGTCAGATGTCTGGATATCAAGATGGAGGGAGATTTGTGAACAATGCTTTACGCCTGGCCGGTTTCTGTTTCATTGAAGCGACAGTGGCTCCACTTTATAATATGATACAGCAGTCGTCTTTTTTAATCTTCTTCTGTTGTAAACTCTCATCCAAACTGCAGTATCAGCTTCACACAGATGCAACTTTCCCATATGGATAAAATTCATATTTGAATTTAACCCTGCAGGGATAATGAAAGCTTTGCAAAGGCTTATTCATCTGGTTATTTTTACTCAAAATCTCCTGTATTAATTTGGTAAACTGAGCTCTCTTTGTTATTCTGATACTGAATCACATTGTTAAATTTATTCAGCAATCTGTTTCAGTTCTGATTTATTCTGTAGAAGTAAATCTGAACGACAGAACAAAGCTACTAACACTAATCCTAATTTGATACAAACTGCTACTTCACTTCAAAAACACAAAATCTTACCAAGTATTTTTGGTCTAGTTTTTAGAGCAACTATCTTAGTAAACTTGAAATAAGACAAAATGAACTTACAAGTAACTTTTCAGCAAGATATAGAGGTTTAATTTAAGTAATAAATCCTTACTATTGATGAAAATGTGTTAATTCTACTGGCAGATTATTTCACTTGCAATAAGGGAAAATTGTCTTGTAAGTGAAAAAAACTTACACGTTTTGTCATCAAGCCTAAATTATTATTTTTTTTCAGTTTCAAAACTTTTTTTTCCCAGTTTCTTTTTTTTTTTTTTTTTTTTGGAGAAGATTTTATGGCCCAAATGTAGCTCCATACTAAATAAATTATACTAGAGTTTTACTTTGGGAATTTAAATTCCAAGTTAAGATTTAAGAAGTTTTTTTTTTCTTTTTCTGTTTTGTTTTTTAAATTTTCTGCAGGTGTCAAAACTCATGAGATCAGTTCTGATGTAAATATCTCTTTTAAAATTATGTTTTTAAGCAGTGACTGGTTTTTAAATGCTGATTTTTGCCTTGATTTATTATTATTATGAATGTTTTTTTCTGAAATCAAAATAGATACTTTACCATTTTACAATGTTTAAATGTTGGAATTTTAAAAAAGACACAAAACTCGACTTTGACTTGATGAAAAGACATGAGAAATGACCTAATTCAGACTTCCCTTAAAGATTACATATAAAAACATAAATTAAACTAGTCTCAAGTATATGAACCTAAAAACTGAATGTTATCCTCACTTTAAATCATGATAAATTCATGCATACTATTTTTTGGGTGCAGTTATCTTCTCTTGGTGGGTTCCATCCTCACCAAGTTGAGTTCTTCTTCTTCTTCTTACTCAGTGAAGTTTGAGCTGAAATTCTCCAACATTCTGGTAAAATCCATATAATTTCCATCACAATCGGGGGAAAAAAAGATCAGTTGAGGATTTAATCCTCCATTCTGGAGGGAAGAAAGAGCAGAGCTGCAGCTCCATAACAATTGCTCCAAATTATGACAGGATGTTTGATTAACCACCTGCTGGGTTATAGATTTTACAAATAATTGACAGACGTGATGTTGCTTAGCTCTTTGGGTTTAGTGTGCACCTGTTGTGTGAAGCTTGAAGGGCCAACAGCGAGCAGACATCTTGTTTTCTCTTAAGGATAATAAATCCCTATTATTGAAAGTTGCTGGGTGAATGGGAGAAAACACAAAGTCACACCCATTCAGTATCATCGGCAGGGACTTTACTGCTGCTACACCACGAATTAATCAAACATTTGAAATGAGAAACGGATGTGCATTCATAAAGAGGTGTAAGGAAAAGGATGAGATTAAAATTAACTGAACACAAAAACATCCGATTTGGCTTCTTACATTTACATCTCATCTAAATTCCTTCAAAATTATCTTTTAAGTCAAATCAGGACAAACTATTATCACATTTTTAAAGGAGTTTCTTCCAAATTCTTCATATTTTTCTCATTTAGAAATTCCTGAAAAAACTGTAAAAACACAAAATCTTGTCAAGTATTTTTGGCCTAGCTTATAGTGCAAGTATCTCAGTACACTTGAAGAAGATAAATTTATAAATAATTTTTTTGGAAAATATAGGAGCTTGTTACGGCCGGTGGCCTTGTATGTTTTCTTTTTCTTTCTTTTCTGTATATCTGCAGCTTCCTAATCAAATTAACTTAACTGGGAACTGGATGCAGCCTTGTCCTCCTGTGCCACACCCTGATGCCTACGGCAGAGCTGATTGGCTCACCAAATATCAGCTCCACCAATCCCTGATGAGGCCTCCCTTTTTAAACCAAAGACTTCCAGGGAGAAGGCGCGGCTGATTCTTTGTTCAGACAGCTTGCCACTTTGCTGGGTGTTTGTTGACTGCTGTACACAGCTTTGTCTTTTGTGAGCATTTGTAAATCTTTGTTACCTTTGATAGTCCCTGTGGGGGGACTTTGTATGTAAGCTCAAAGT
>CAEFZY010047561.1:0-28716 GCA_903066815.1 Brachyrhaphis roseni | reverse complement strand
TGTGCTGGTTTGTGCAGCAAAAATTTTCGTTTGTGCTGCTTTGGCTTTGAAGATATTAATAAAAGGTTAAAGGTCAAAAGGTCAACCAGCCCCCCCACTTAAAATGATAGCGGCACAAACGAAAATCTTTGCTGCACAAACCAGCACAAACGTAGTCGAGTTAATTGACACCCATTTCGTCTGATTTGAAGAAGGTGGGGGCTGGTTGACCTTTGATGACCTCTAAAAACATTTCTTTATATCTTTAAAATGATAGCAGCACAAACAAAAAATTTTGCTGCACAAACGCAGCACAAACGTTTGACACCAATTCTGTCTGATTTGAAGAAGGTGGGGGGGCCAACTTCACTCAGGTGAGACTCTGTGGTCTCCATGGCCATTTTGCTTACTGACATGCATACTGAAGCGAGAGGGGTGTCTCCGGGTGGTCTGTGTCACGTATGAAGAGTGTGTACGAATGTAGATGCCCTGCAACTATGTGACTGAGTGATTGTTCAGCTTTATATGAAGCATAGAAGAGCTTTTAACCTCCTTTACTCAACATGCTATACCTTCTCTGACAGCTGCACCTTTTTGACCACCTGTCTCTTATCAGTAATCAAGCACCCCAGTATTTAAGTTCCTCACTTACATCTACTCAGTTTTGGATTCTCTGGTTTGTGCCTGTCTTTCTGCCATAGCTCCTCGTGTTAACTCCTACATTCAATGGCTAATGGTTCTCTGCCCTGTATCTGTCTCAGTTCCTCATCATGTATCCTTTTGTGTTCATTTATTAAAGAATCTTTATTTTTCCTCCTGGCTCCACTTCTACCTGCATTCAGTCCAATGGAAATACACAACATAGTCATATCCTAGGATTGTCACGCATCCTTTTATTTGTTTTTTAAGGGGTACAGTTTGTTCCATATATTTCTTGTTAAATCAACACTAACTGATATAGATGTCAATGGGAGAATGTACATCCCAGACTAGACAGTCAGTGAGGATGAATACAAGGTACAGTTTAAAATATGTCAGTGATATTTAGTGGTCCACTGAATATCACCATCTGTTTCATATCGGACAGCTTGGATCAGGAGAACAACACCGCAAACACATAAAAGCTCAGAAGATCAAAGTTGAGTTCTTCATCCATTAATCTAACTGTTTCCAAAGTAGAACATTATGTTTGAATTGATGTTGAGATTTACTTTTTTTTATTTATTACAGTAGGCCTATATGCCTTAAAACAGGAAGCAGATAAATATTGTTCAATTTCATTATCAATTAGTTCAATCTTTATGCATTACCAAAGGTGAGTAATAACTTTGTGAAACGCAAGTCTAAATCTGCCCATCTTCAAAAAAAGCAGCTTTAGTCCAAATATGTTAATTTAAAAAAGAGCAACTGATATCTCACAACCAAATGTGAACATTAAACACTTTGAGAGTAGTATATAATCTCTATATCTCAGTGTATAATCACAATTCATAAACAGTTTTGTTTTTTTTTCCTTTTTATTCAGAAGACTACCTTGGCTCCACAGGTTTTAGATTGTCAAATTGGCATAATAACAAACACTGAATTCAGCAGATTTCAAACACAGACCTCATGTGAGTACAATTTGAATAATATCTGTTTCAAAGCAGAGTGCAACAAAAACTGAGATAATCAAAAAAGAAGGATTGTCCCCAAAAGAAAAAAAATATAATTTTAACACTAAAGGAATAAGAAAAAAGTAAGATCACAACCTGGTAGCAGAACCTTTAGGGACACATTAATACAGTGGAATACGCTTCCAGCTCAACAGAAAAATGAGCTGGAACCGTACAAAAGTGCAAGCCTGTGTGCTGTGCTCCTCCTGACATCCACATATCTGGGCAATGGAACAGCCGACTGGTTTGAGCTAGTATGAAAAACCTTTTAGAGGAGGTTGATCTAGCCACATATCATCTTAAACTGTCTGGCGGGATGCCTATTTGTAGAGCCCGTCATCAGACATTACGTCAGCTTTCTTTATTCCCCCTCCTATACACACTGTATAAAACCTCTGCACAGTCACTAGACATAGAAGGCTGACCTCCTGCATTTTTTACATTTCGGTCAAGGTGAGCTTTGTTGCATCACAGAAAGTCAAATAAGACTTGAAATTTTCTCCTTTTTCTTCTTCTTTTCAAACGTCTTAAAGGGTGAAAGTGAATCAAACTAGAAAAAAAATTCACGCAACTAATTATGGCCTTATTCAGTGTTGCACTGAGTTCATACAACTTTATAAAAAGAAATTAAACCTAAAGTTTAATTTAGGTGTAGTGGCAACAAGCTGAAGTTTCCACTTTAGCTTGTTTTTCTTGTTTGGATAGATTGTCGCTTTCCACAGTTTTATATTTATATAATTGTAAATGCAAATTCAATAAATCATCTTTTTATATATGTTAACGTAACATTAAACTAGTAAAGAGGTCAATGAGTAGTTGGTTATGCTCAGATGTGATGACTATTACTCATACTAAGTTATACTCACTGTTCTGCTCTACCTTCAATACCTTGTAAGATAGGAGTTTAATGTTAATTTTCTATTCAATCTTTTGTTTTTAAGGGCAGCTAGGGCATATGAAGTCAGCCATCTTTAGTTTTTTTTTTTGTCAGCCACATGCGAGGAAGTTCATCCACTGCAATTGGGCTATGGCAGAAGAAGACCACATAGCTGACCCAAGTCATCTAACATGTTAAATTAAGGCTGCAGTTCACAAATGCTGGCCAAAATTGGACAATACTAGACTGGAAAACATTATTGGTATAAACAACATCAAATCACGGATCCATCCTGCCTTTTTTCTCCAACTGTTCAGACTACTACTGATGGTGTAGCAGTCTAGCAGATATTGATTAAGTATTTAAACTTGACAGCTTACATAGGTTTTGCTGACATGCCCATCCCTCTATGCCCCCATTTTTTCTTCATTATCTTCTTCAAGATAATTTACCGTGTCACAGAGCTGAGGTTTTCTGAAACTGGTTACGTGAAAATTATGAGATCCCTCAACAGTCACTTGCTCTCAATTCAGATAGGGAACCATTGGAATTTGATTTAGTTTAAAGTGTTTCCAAGTCCTTGTTTAATTTATACCACAAGGAATTATGACAGTTCTGAAGCACATTCACCAGATAAATCTACTGATGAGTACGCAAAGCTGCGTACCTCCAGCTTTGCTGTCTGGATTGAAGGATGTAATAGCTATTTGAGATCTTATGACAAAAACAGCAATTCCTTACTTGGCAAGTGTAAATGATGTGATTGTATATAAGTTAAGCTGCCAAGCCTGATTCTAAAAAGCTAACCACGGCCCATGTGTCCTCAGTTGGCTGGCTGCCTCCTCATTAGTTGGTTATGCAGCTTCTCTGCCTCAACAAGTGACTTGTTTCATCTACACGTCAAAGCTTAAAAGTATTTCTATCAAAAAACTTCTGCATGATAGAGAATAGAGAAAAAATATGATAGTAAGCCTATAGCCATTCTCAAAACAGACTCTGCAAAATCAAAATATGCAATTCCTGTAAACACAATTTCACTGAAAGCTTGTGTTTGCAGCAAAAAAAAAAAAAAAATTACTTTTCACATATTTGCCCTGCAAATAGCATGATGACATCATACTGTCACAAATGTTTGTATTTCTTTGTCCTTGTGAAACATAAATTAAAATGAAAGCTTGACACTATGAAGTCCCTCACTGTCTGGGATTTTTACCATCTTCAACTGTCAATTTCATCCTAATCATGTGTCATCTTCCTTTTTCCCCCTCTTTACAGTGTTGGTAATCCTGCTTTTGTTGTAGTGATTGTGTTTGTATTTCCAACATAATTGAGTGAAGTGCTCCTGTCTAGACAGGACTCGCACATCAACTGTTTGCAAGCCATCTTAACAGATGAGTTCACAACGTTAAATAACATTTCCTCAGTAAAAAGAAGGAGAATAAAGGAAGCGGTCCAGAGAATAAAGATGCAACAGAAAGTCATTGAAACTTTGGAAATATAGACAAAATATAAAGATGGTGTCAATGTGTTATTATGTCAGTATTTATGTCATAGGCTTTAATGCATTCCACTTAACATAATATTTTGTTCCAAACACACTGAAACTACCAGCAAAATGAGTTTTTGTATTCACATTCAAAAACAAAACAAAACATTGCTTCCATGCAATTTTGCAAGAATAAAGTAGTAACTTTGAATCTCATACTTTTTAAGACATCATCCAAAGTGCAAAGGAATTTTACCATCAATTAACCTACTATTCAAAGGTAAAATACCATTTCCAAATGAGGATCCATTTATGGAAATGTCAGGGTGGAAGAGCCAAATGTTTTAAGTAGACTGAGGAGAATATTAACAAGAAACTCGTCAACATTGCTTCATTATGCAGTTTCTGAAAGAGGACTTTTTTTTTACTGAGTTTAAATGTTTGTTAGAAAGAGAACATAGTGATCAGAGAAGAGAATTGATGAAAAAAAAAAAAAAACTTCTCGATGCCGCAAGCCTGAGGCCTTTGAACCACTGGGTGGTGCAGCTCTCATAACAACCCATTAGATGCGGAAAGAATGACCCAACACAGAAATGATCCAACATATGAGGCTCAGAAATGATAAAACATCATTTGTTCACATTAGCAGAAACATTAGTGGTCACGTTCAGTCCTCTTTCATCTTGTTTGAAACCATAAAAAACAGACAAACCATACCTCATTTAGAGCAGAAGATTAATATGTCTGCATACCACCTTGTGCATTGTTTGGTGACTATAGACAGTAACAGTGCTGCTGAAAAGAAGTTCTATATTTCTAATTGCATTAATAATAAAACACATAGATGAAAGAATCAATAATAAAACTACTGACATGATTTAATTTCATTGTGCACTTAACAATGCAGTGTTATTTAATGTAATGATTAGTTTATTCAAGTGAGTACATAATTTATTGTATTATTGGTATTTTCATACACTTGACAGTGCCAAGTAAATCGCAAGTTTTTGCATGAATCAAAACTGTTTGCCATTTCAAATTAATCAAATTTATTTTAAACCTCTATCTACTGTCTCTGTTGCCCATGCCTGGTGCTTTTATGGTGTAAAAAGAAAATTCCCACTTTTTGCTTTAAATGTCTGTCAAGACAGCAGTAATTCATAAACTTTGTATTTACCTACACCATTACAGTTTGCTTTAATTTACATTCCAGCATTTTTCTTGACAGTTGATGTAGAAACACTGAATTGCCATGGGATATCATTAAAATTTTCATCTAATCTATTTGAACCTGAACTAAGAAGGCGCAGACCTGAGGATTTATTGAATGCCATTTAAAATGTCATCTCGCGTCCACATGAAAGGCTCTTCATCTACAGTAATTAGATGAATATTTAACAACCACATTATCTATTGCTGACAGCCTAAAACACTGAAAGAAGATTAGCTTGCTGTGTTTATTATGGGCATAATGAGCCATTACAGGTATTATTTCCCTTCTCACTCTAATGATAAAAGTGTCCCTCACTGTCATTTACTCACTATTGATGAAACAATACCATGCTCCCTGTGGTATATAACAGTTATAACTGTGTTGTACATTCTAAATGCCATCTCCCCTGTTTGATACTCTCTCAAATACCATATCTTTCCTTCTCTGTCATGGAATGATATAGGCTAACCATCCTATACTAATAAAATGTAGTAATTAATTAGGTATTTTGGTAAACTTCTCATTGATATGGAGTAGAATATTTAAGGTCTTTGACTATTCTAGCAATGAATATAGCTGGGTAAGACAACAAGTAGCTTAAGAATTTTGAGAGCACTCTTGCCGTAAGGATATTCTTTGCTCTCAGTGTTTTGCATACCCCATGATGAGAGACTGGCACCGATGTATGAGCACTCAGCCCAGGGTGGCAGCTGCATGTGATAGCTATCAGCTTTGCTTATTCACACATTTACACATATGCAAAGGCAAACTCATTCACACACAGCAGGATCAGATCCAGACATGTTCTGTTTTGATCCTTATCCCACTCATTTGAATAGAGTTCAAAGTGACACTGCCAAGAGCCTTTTTTCAGTCAATCAAAAAGGTGCATAACTGTTATCATTTAACAAGGAAGCTGGATATGGAAGCAGATGTACCTTTTGCTTTTATTAACACACAATGCTTTCCTCCCCTCAGTCAGTTTAGCTTTTAATGTAGCATATGAGACAAAATGCAACGTTAGAAAAAAAGAGCCGTCAGATAGAGCTAAACTTAAAGTGTCATACCTGCTCTAATTACTTCATTCTGTTCAGGTTTCCCTCACTCTACTGGTTTTTTTTTTTTTTTTTTGTTCAAATTTGCAGTTCATTAGCACATAACATGACTTACATATCTCATGGTTTCATATCTGAAAGTGTTTAATGAAGAAATAGAAAAATGAAAACTTCCTGCTGTTAACTTCGAAGCTTGCGCATAACCCCAGTTCTTGCCTTAGTCCCAAATCATCGCCCCTGGAATTGGCATTAATTGCTTCAGAGAGGAAAGTAATTATCTCAGGTAATTATTACTCTGGGTAGAGTGAAAAACTAGACAACCCTTCTCTGTCGGTTCCCTGTGGAGAGAAGTAAAGAGAATTCAGCCTTTAACATGCTTTAATTGGAGGGGCTGGGCACTAAGAGCCATGAGCTCTCATGGCTCAAGGGTTTATAGCACATTTACGCATGTCTACAAAGACATGTTCACTCTTAAAAATAGCAGAAACACATTTGTATTTGCTAGATGTTTCTTTCTTCAAAATACTGTTGTGCAAATCTCTAATTTACTGAATTGCAGCATTAACATTTGTGTTATCTCTTAAGTAGTTGTTGTTCATGCAAACCAACAATGCACAGACACACTTTTTAATCCTGTGAGAGTGTGTTCTTAACTATCAAACCATTAAGACAACTGGAGGAAATCTGTGAACTTGCTAGTAACAGAAAATGGAAGGATGTGTAATGATGCCTCGGGAGATGTGCCCACAATACCTGCTGTGCAGCAAACATGCCAGTCAAGCGCCAGGTGGCAAGTCCCCCTGCAAAGCAGTCACATCTGTAAATACACACACGCACCCCCATGCACACACACACATATATATATATATATATGTAAAATATATATATTATATATTAGAAATATGTCTCGCATAAACTTTACCTTCCTCACAAACATTTTGTTGTTACATGTTGATAGACATCATAGGCTTATTTAGCTGAGAAATATGTATTTCAATAAAGTAAGACATATATTACATGGCTTTTTTCATAATTGCCATTAAAAAAAGAAAGCAAAATAAGATTCCTTTGATCTTCTACGACAGATATATATGCAGAAGTTTTAAAATTTGGCATTCTGGCTTGTGACAAGTAGTTGCCACAGTTAGCCTTATTTCCATGTGTTCCTGAGATGAAAGCCCTGGTTCACTAGGAGTTTAAATGAGTTGAAGACTTACAGATAAGCTTTATCAGAATTTCATCAGCTCTGTTTACTGAATAAAATCTGTATATTAATGCAGTGAGCATCATATTTTTTTTAATTCCTCGCTTCCAAAAACACTTCATCTGAGATGCATGTTATGCTACATTGACTGTCCCTAATTATTTCTAAGTTATGGTATCATAGCAGTGCAGTAATTACATGTCTAATATTTTGGAACATTTTTAATATTGTGAGTATGGTCAGTATTTTTATTTTTATTATTTAAAAGCCATTGTTTATGATTCCTTTTTATATCTGATAAGGGCTAAGATTAATATTACTGTAGATATCTCATATATGTACTTACTCTATGCATCACGTAAAAAACATTCTCTGAATGAGCACATTTGTTTGAAAGCACATATGCATTATCATCACATTACCACCTTAGTAGCAAATCTACAATTCTATGTATATTATAAGAAGTGTAAGCTTATTTACAGTTGAGAGCAAAAGTTTGCATATAAAGTTTCAAGCCAAGAGACACATCTTTTTTGTCTCTGTTTAAATGGATTAAGACTAAAATTCTCTTGTTTTAGGTCATTCAGAATTACTTTGCTAAATGTCACAAAAATAAGAGAAAACATCAAAAATGTATTTATTGCTGTCTTTAAAATCAGAAGCTTACACACATTTTTTTTTCAGTATTTTGTAGCATTGCCTTTGAAATGGATGACTTGGGACAAATGTTTTGAATATCCTTTCCAAACTTCTATTTGCTGGAATAGATCAGAAAAGATACATATTTGTTAAAACTGTCTAAGAATATGAGACTATGAGATAGATAATCTGTGAAAAGATCAAGCTTGTTCACCTCCGCCCAGTGCCTATATTGTGATTTGGAGAAGTACACTACTCCCAATCAGAAGCAACCAATCAGAACCAGGAGGAGGGGCTTTATGCTGTCAAGCTGCTAGTGTATGCGCTCCTCAACAAACGTAAAAATACTTTGTTTTTATTATTATTAAAGTTACCTGCTGTAACTTTAACAGCAGGAAAGACTAAGCTGATCTAAATTGTGAAAAAACTTCTTCAGATCATTCACCCATCCAGGCAGGATAGACCCTTAATCTACTTGTAAATAAACCTCTGCGTATTTAATAATTGTGACATTTTGCAATTAGACAAAATTTGTTAATTCCAAGTGACCCAAAACAAGAGAAGTTTGGTCTGCTTTAACTTTAGGAAACATGAACAAAGATATGTGTCATTTTATTCAGAGTATGTAAACTTCTGGTTTAAACTACATAAAATGAGTGCAAGCTGACAACCTCTTCCATAATCTTCAATTTTCACCACCTCACCATACTTGAGAACTCATCTTCATTATTGAAGATAACATTGGAATTTTCTCTTTGGACCAGTATACTTAGTTTGGCACAGTCTGCATTAGCATTATACCCGTTTTCATTATTCAGTGTGAAATGACTGTAATGATGCCAACACAGACGGCATTGTGTTAAAATTGAATTCATTCCAGACTAGGTTGTTCTTACTCTAGTAGATCTGTACAGCTCAAATCTCCTGAATACCTTTGTCTGGACTAATGCGCTTTTACTCTGCTTCAGATAGAACAGAAGCAGAGTATATGCATGTATGAGATATGTCTGTATATTTCCATTGCTACACACATACTTTTCGGATGTCCTACAGATGCTACATCTTACAATGAAACATTGAGGAGTTATGGTAATAAATGATGAAATAAACCTCTTACCTATTTTAGAGGTCCAACCAAGTACGCTATTATATACAGTTGTAAAAAAGTTGTAACTGTACTTTTACTCCAAATTCAGGTAACAAATAAGTTTGTACATACAATCACTACAAGAATCTTAAAGAATAAGTTCAAGCATTTATATTGCACTCTTAGGAACCACTCTGGAAAATATAATAATGGTATGTAAACCTGTGTGTAATAACAAATTTGCAAGCATGGCTACTGATGATGCCGTGCAGGAAACTCACATCTCTTCTACATGTTTTATTGTCATTTGTTATATATATATATATATTTTATTTTCACAACATCAAACTTTTTTTGGAGATCTAGCTTCAAAAATGTGGAGAGTTTAGTTCAAAGTATATATATAAAAAAGGATGCAGCAGTAACATATTTATGAATATGCTAGATTTTTGTAAAGCATTGACTAGCCAAAATTAATTTTAGACTATTCTGATGAAACTTTTAAAAGATATTGCTTTTATTTTAACAACCCTTTATTTAGCTCTACTTTTAAGATGAGGCTTAAAATGTTCTTTTCTCATATGCATAATGCTTTCCAGATTACAGTGCATCTGGAAAGCATTCACAATGACTCACTTTTTCCACATTTTGTTACATTAAAGTTTTATGCCAAATTGTATTAAATGGGTCTCTTTCCTCAAACTTTTATACATAAATCCTGAAAACAATATATTTTATGAGTGTTTTGTCAAATGTACTAAAAATAGAAAACCAAACAAAAAATCCACATTTAAGTAAGTATTCACAGCCTTTGCTTACTACATTATTGATCAAGCTCTAAAACTGACCTGTTTCCTGTGATCACCTTGAGACGTTTCCACAGCTTAAGTCTACCTTTGGTAAATTCAGTTGATTGGACTAGATTTGTGAAGGCATCCAACTTTTTTTGGCGGGTCCCACAGTTGACAGTGCATATCAGAGAACCAATACCAAGCACAAAATCAAAGAAATTGTCTGTAGACCTATGTGACAGTATTGCTCTGAGGCTCAGATTTGGGGAATAATATAGAGACATTTCTGCAGCCTTCAAGGGTCCAATGAGCTCAGTGATCTCAATCAGTTGTGAACTGAAGAAGTTTGGAACCACCAGGACTCTTCCTACAGCTGGTCCGCTGTCTAAACAGAGTAATTGGGGCAGAAGGACCATTTTCAGGGAGGTGACCAGTAGTGATTTCCTCTGAGAATGTTTTGCAGCAGCAAGAAGTCACAGACTGGTCAGGATAGAGGAAAAGATGAAGGCAGCAATGTATAGAGACATCTTAGATGAAAACTTGCTCCAGAGCACTCTTGACCTCAGACTGGGTTGGTGGTTCATTTTTTAGAAGGGCAACGATTGAAAGGACTTGGTCAAGATCTCAAAGGAGTGATTTCAGAGGAACTACGCTAGGTTTGAGATTCAGCAAATCATTTTTATCGCACCTAGACAACTAAATGCATCAAACATTATGGTTGATTAATTAGTTAACTGGGTTAACAAGCAAATGTTCTTAATGAAGAGATGGGTAAGTTTCTTGACTGAAAGAAATATGCAGCGTCTTTCTAAAACATTCAAGGACATAAAATCTTAAACTTAGCCATGCTTAGGGATACCGGAAGGAAAGGTTGGAAAAGAGTCAAATAAATTTGAATTCAGGCACTTTATTAGTTTTATTTCAAGTGTAATAATGCAGCCAGGGCCATGTGGTGACAGGCTGGGTGAAAATTGAGAGCGTCTGTCAGGTGCTTTCTGAAACACAAATAAATCCTAGAAGCCAGGGTAAAAGCAGATGCTCACTTGAGACATATAATAGGTATGTCAAATCAACACTTAAAACAGAATCTTAATCAGTTCTAAAACCTTTTACATAATGAAAATAAATTCAGTCAAGAGGAATTCACTGAAAGCTATTTTTGTTTTATTTTAACTCATTGATCTGTTGCTATCCATGTGAATTTGATTCCTGGTTGTTGTGCACTGAGTGCTATATTTAAATCAGATTAGTCATCTAATGCTTCCTAACCTTTAGGACTGTGTTGCAGTGTCTCATTTAAATACTGTTCTGGGTATAATTACATTTGCCTCAGCAAGTATATGAGAAAATCAGCTTCCAGTAACATTATGCATTTCATGGATGTGTGCATTCTGACACGCATGCTGATTTAAGTATAGTTAAGCTCAAAATTATTCATACCCCATGGCAGAGGTAGATTTGATGTTATTTTCATTTAACAGATAAGTTGTTTTCTGGCTGAAAATGACAGAGATTTCTCAACAAAGTTCTGTTGGAAAAATGTATCAAATCAAAAATAATACCCTGAAAAAGATAGTCATGTGACCAGTAGTCACATAAAAGATTGAATCAGCATATAAAATATTAAAAAGTTACTAGCAATGGTAAAAAAAAAAAAAAAAGTGCAGATGTTCAGACTGAGCTGTTACAGTTTTATGGCAGAAGGAACAAAATATCTCTTAAAGTGCTTTTTTCTGCAAAGGAAAAGGAGTGTGCAGACAAGATGACCAGACAAGATGTCTGTGACAAAGTGAGTGTCTAGTTTTAGAGGTTCTTCCAGTGTACTTCACTTTGTCAGGATCCTGTTTAAGTGATGTCTTGATTGATAATAGGTGTGGCAGTAGTCAGGCCAAAGACAGTGAACTCAAGTGTGATGACAAATGCTTAGAACACATCAATGTGGGGATGTGCCATAATTCTCTCCAGCAGAACAGAAACCAAACTGATGTAGTTGTCTTTGGAACTAATGAGGAACAATCTAGAGTCAACACAGCTTCAGTAATTACAGCTAGAAACTAGTGATTAGCCCTGAAATCCGGGTGTTGTGATGGACTCTGAGCTGACCATTCAGAGTTACATAAAGGCAGTTACAAAGTCAGGCTTCTATTACCTGCAGAACATTTAAGAACGCAGAACACAGCATTAAATAATTAATGTCTCAGCAATATCTAGAAAAACTCATCTATGTGCATTGATTACTGCAGCACTGACTGTCTAAAATAAAAAAACCAACAAGAACAAACAAATAAAATAAAAATAAATAAACTCAGACAGAAGGAGCTGATCCAGAACGCTGCAGCTTGCGTTCTCTCAAACTTCCAGAAAACTGCAAAACAGCTGAAACACTGAGTTTCTTTAAGGCTAAAAACCCACCTGTTTCGACTTGCTTTTCAACCACACCCGATGAAACATTGACCAACATATTTGATGTATATTGATAATCTTGATGATTGCACTTGCCAAAATGGAATGTTTGTCACTGGTTTCTCAATTGTTGACTGTATGTTGCTTTTCTTATACTTGTATTTTCATGATGTAAAGCCCATTGAACTGCGTTGTTGTTGAAATGTGCTATAACAATAAACTTGATTAAGTTATGTTTAAATTGAATTAAAATAAAAATGTATTGATCCCAAAGGGAAGGCATTTTTCACCTAAGCTCATGTGGGTCTGGATTTCTTTCCCTCTTTCTCTACACCTTCATTTAAAAACTGAATTTGGTGCTTAATTTTGTTGCATTGTCTTTGACTAGCATTTAAATTAGTTTGATGTTCTTAAGCATTTAAGTGGGAGCAACATGCAAAAAAACAGAAATCAGGAACGGGCAAACACCACTGTATATTAATAGAACAATAGTTTCCATGGTGTAATATCATATAGCTCTATTTCTTTTTTGCCTGGGTAGCAGCTCTATGCTTCCATACATAATAGCACCATATTTTAATGCACAGCTATATTATTTCCAGTCAGAGAAAACATGTTGGTTAAGTCAAACAATTAAAGCTTTAAATCTATGGGTTGTAGATAATAGATCATTTTAGCCTCAACTTCAAAGAGAAATACAGATAAATGCAAAAGAAAAATGCAGCTACAGATTCTTAATTATTTGTTTGCTCTGAAAACTGCAGATGTTAGCACACCACAAATCCTCACACCTGGAAACTGATTACATTAGATAGAGTTAGGTGGAGATTTTGTTAAATATTACAAAATGAGGCTCCTGCTTATCTTCACATTGATTAAAAAGCAAAGCTCGCCCAGAAAACTATCTCCAGTCCAAAATGGTGAAAAATGAATAAATCATAGTCCCTAACTCAAACAGCAGAAGGAGAAAATGGGCAATTTCCTAGAAACCTTTAATTTTTTCCCCCTCAGTGTAAGGATGAAGGGTTGTTTAGTGAATTCCAAGCAGATACTTACCTGATTGGAATTTGATGCACAGCAGAAGAGGCGGAATTATGAGGAATGCAGTAAGAGAAACCATTTTTGAAATACAACCTTTAACTCCAGCATGAAGGAGAATTATAAAGTACTGGATACAGTGTATCTGAAGAATAAATTGCTTGTGTAATTTGGCACATATGGAAGTATTGAATTTTATATATATATAAAGGCTCTGGTAGAGGACCCGAGCTAAGAGGAAGAAAAACCACCCGCGGTGGGTGAGAAGGGAATTTTTTTATATAAACTAATAAAATAGAAACATGCTTTTGGTTTGCATATTTCATCTTGTGTTAAAACCTAATGAGGTACCAGTTATTTTTTGACACATTTTTACAGCAGATCTATCACTCTATCTTGTAATGACAGACTGCATGAAGTAGGCTAGGATAAAAAGTTAATCAGCCCAGAATATAGATTGCTTTATTTTTATCTCAGTCATTTGCAGTCGTGAATTGGACAAAAGTTTTTTTTTTTTTTGTTTCTCTAAATGATGGAATGAATTGCCCTATTTAAAATGTAGGTTATGGCCATTGCTCTGATTAAGATATTCAGGGACAAAAAACATAAATGCATGCATTAATCCCAATGGTCAGGCTACATTATTGTTGACCTGCATACATTTCAACACAGTGTTGTGCTGTCATGTTCATTTTTAGACTTAACACAGTGCTTACATTTCAGCTTGTTAGAAGAGATTAAAAGTGAATAACATTTTACAATCACAGTAAATAGGTTTTGACTATTTCCTGGCCCTTTTCTACTCTGTAGTTACTTGCGTACTACAGAGTATTAGGGCCAGACTGAAAGGTTTTTTGTTTGTTTATTTTTAAAGAAAAGTTTAAAAAGTAGGAAAATAAATTTAGAACTTTATGAGATCTATGCACCAAACTGCATTAAAATGAGGAATATTGAGGATCTTGTGGCATTGGTTTGACAAATAAGGACGTACTTGATCTTTTAACACATCCACATCAAATTATCAGCCACCAGACTTTAAAACGATTGTTCACGCAACTGTTTATATCGAAGACAGAACCAGACTTGCTGGGCTGGTCACGTCAGATCTTTTTTTCTTTCATAATTTAAAGACGTGCGTCTAGTATATTCTAGTAATTCACTGTTACTTAAAATGCAAAATGAAACATAATAGATTGTTTTAAAGACATTTTCAAGAAGGCCCTTTGTGCAAGTTCACTCTTCTTAAGACTTCATCAAAAAGTATTTAATTTATTATAGATTTATCCATAAATTTGCATATGCATTTTTAGCAGTTACAATCTGCAAGCAGATTTGCATTTGTTTAGTTCTCTTCTGTTGTCTTTACTACAAAAGGCACTTTATTCTTACCAAACACTTAAAAAAGATAACTCTGTACTGCACTTTAAAGTTGGTGTTTTTTTGAGAAAATCTTGTTTTTGTTTAAGCACATTGAATAGAAATAGCCTTTATAGTCCCATAATGGCTAGATTCAGGTGTAACAGTAGCACGAAGAGATAAAGAGTCTCACAAAAGATCAAAAAGTTTTAAAATACATAAGAATCAAGAAAAATAATATACTGTGCAAGATTATAATGTAAAATATAGTGCAGTCATCAGAAAAAGAAATGCTGTACTCACAATCCAAGGGATGTGGAACTGAGTTGGATGTCTTTTTAAATTTTCATAATGTGCATCTGTACATTAAAAAACATAAAAAAGAAAAGATACTGTTTACAATATAGTGCATTACAGGAAAACAGACGTCAGGATCTTGTGTCACTTGAGATTGTTCTGGCTTTTGTTATTTGTGTTTCTTCATTCTAGTAGTTCTGCAATTTTTCTATTTGTGTATCAGTTCCTTTTTAGTGATTCTAGTCATGTTTATTTCTTATGTCTAGTCCTTTAGTTACTCTAGTTTTGATTATGTCCTTTATTTCTGGTTATTCTATTAGATTAATTTCTTAGTCCCCAGTGTTATCTCCCTCGCCCCCTGTGTCACTTCCTTTTTCTCTCTCTTTGTCCTCAGTCCTCCTCAAAGAGAGTTATAGCGAAGATGATAAACAAAAAGAGTGGGAAAAATTAAGAAAATATATACAGAAGCAAGGCAACACAATAACACAACTCAAAGTTGTTTAATTCTTTGAAATGCGTGGAATCAGTAATTTGAACTTGCAGTGATTGGAGTGATATGAACAAGGTCGGTTTGTCTTGTAAGCCGGCACCACATAAATAAGCTGAATTAGTCAGAAAACAGTTTCTAGTTCTTTCCCACAAATATAGGCTTTTGCTTCAGGACCAAGGGAGAGAAAAGAGAGGTCTGAAAAACAACGACATCAGGGATGTCTAGACCTTTTTATCTAACAAAGTCTTTACCTTTTTGTATCTATGTTCCACGCTACTGCTGCTGTGTGTGTATTTGCGTGTGTGTGCGTGCGTGTGGGCGTGCGCGCGCATGTGTGTGTTCAAAGAACAGAGGTGAATGACATACTCTGTAATGTTTTGCATATCTACAAACATATATTTTAACATAATAAATCAAACATGTTTTAAAAATATTACCCACTCAAGTGTAACCTGAGAGCAAAGAAAATAAACTGGATCACTAACATTATGAGCTTTGAGTCAACATAAAATCCTTACCAACTCAGTACCTAGCATAAAGAGCAAAATTGCAGTGGCATCTATATTTGTATGGTATTTGCCCAAGGCAAGATTATGGTTTGGTTCCCCTGATGGGGGGTAGAGGGAGGCAGCATATGTATGTATTAAAGGTTTAATTATGCAGACAAGCACTTCCAGCTTTATTAATGTCATTAGAAAACTTGATTAATTACTGATGGTTGTAGTCTGTGTTTCCTGTGCAAGCTAGTCATATTTAATAAATTAAAATATTATTAAAAAACTTCATTTATTTCAGTAACTCAGTTCAGAGTGGAACACATTATATAGGTTCATTACACACAGACTGCGGTTTGTAAGCCTTTATTTCTGTTAATTATGACGACTTTCCACTAAAAACTCACGACGTAAGATTAAAATATTAAATCAGACTAATAAATAACTGTTTAATATTGAAATATTAAACAGTTATTTATTATGTTAATATAAAAAGTATATTATGGATATACTTTTATAAAGTATATAAAGTATATTATGGATATACCACTTAAAAATGTCTTACTAACAAGTATTTTCTGACAAGTCTCATTTTAATTTGAAAAGTATGACAGTTTTTAGAAATATATTGTATTTCCCAACTTTAAGGATAATAATAGAACACTGCAATATAGTTTTTGATGACAGATATGATTGGTTACTAAAATCGAGTTCTTTAGAGAAGGTCAAAGAAGTAGCAACCTTGTAATATGTGTTTATATCTCTTTGCAGCACGTTTCATTGTTTCCTGTGTGTTAGCACTTGTGAACCGGGGTGTGTGCGCATGCATGTGTATTGTCACAAAGAAACTACATTTGTCTTGTACAGTTTTTTTTATGGTTTTTTTATTTTTATTTTTTATATATATTTCTGTCTCCCAAGCTTTTGGCAACTAACAGCAACCTAGCTTAGTTGATTCTTATGTGGCATGAAAAGTACAACCCAGAGGAATCAATCCTGTATTAAAAGTCAGCTGAAGACTGAAGTCTACACACTTACCCCGTTATGTGGACCAAAATCTCAATGTCAAATTTTGGGGTAAAGTTAAAAATTGTATGTAACTCTTCCCTCCTTGTAAAAACCCAGGATTTATTAATACTATAAGTACTTTATATCTTAAAATGCACTTCAATAATATTCAGATCAGTCACTGTAAGTCATGATCTAAAATACTAGTAACATGGAAGGATCCCTGTTACTAGGGATCCTAGTAACAGGGATCCCTGTTACTAGAGATCCTAGTAACAGTGAGTCTGGAAAAGACTCCAGACTGGAGTCTTTTCCAGACTCCAGTGAGTCTGGAAAAGTACTCAGACTCACTACCATGTAACACAATTTCCTCTAACAAATTTTTTCTATGATATGGTTTATAACTGTCAGCTGCTCCCAGCAGTCACATCACATGATGTTAATACCTCACACTGTCTCAGGAAATCCTTTGGAGAAGGCCATGTCAATGGAGATATTTATCAGGATCTGCTGTGGGAATATGGTGATTATGGTGCTATTTTAAGGAATATCTTCTCAGAATCAGATTACCTTTATTTGTGGTAAATTTGTTTTGGGAATCTGTTTTGGGAACCTCAGGGTTTCATCTTTTGTTTTTGCAGAAGATGTGGTACAATTAGTGTTTTCATGCTGTGCCAGACACAGGAACGTTTTCTGTTGGCGAAATGGCATATTTTTCAGCTCCTCCAATTTTGATCCATGGGAACTGGGAAGAAGGGGGACTATTTATCTCAGGACAGTCTCAAGTGGAGGAGTGATGGCCAGATGGATTGGGGCTGCATCTGAACCAATGTAGAAGCTACTCCAGATTATCGTTGAAAACAAATTTGTGTATATTACTTTAATGAAAGAAATTACAAATGAAATCTTGGAATAAGACTCCCAATGTGTGTAGGTGGCTAATCCAAATAACACAAATTTACTCACACTGAATAATATGAATAACAATATTCATACAGCTGCACATTCTAGTGACGCTAGGAAAAACAATGGCTAAACACTACCACTTTCTTAAACCCAGATGACATTCCTTTCAGAAACGGAATTATTATTATTCTTGCAGAATAATTGTCTGAAAATATATCAAAGGGTAAGGTATGGTTTGCCTTTTGCATAGAGGTTTAAAACTTCAGTTTGTGTTTCTGTAGATGCATTTTCATGTGACTATGAAATGAGAGAGAAAAACAGCTTTTTATTAAAGTTAAAGGGCAATCAAAATATTCTAATAAAAAGTGTCTGTTTATTGTTTCTTCTCTCAATAAACAGGCACTTTATGACCTATTAGATAACTGGTTTCTGTTGCCTGGAGATTCTAAAATGTAACTAATATTAACAGATTGTTGTCTGGATGACCAGCAACAAAGGGGTTCAGTTCAGTTTCTGTAACAGGTTGTGCAGCAGTGGGGTGGAAATACATCTAGGACAGAATCTGAAGAAAAAAAAACAGGGTGCAGAGTCACTGGGGGGTTGATTGTGTTACCTTGCTGTGTGTCCAAGTAATTTGATTGTGGTGTGTCTTTGGTAGCACCTCTAACAAGTTGCAATCACAGCCAGCTCTGTAAAGCGATGAGCTGCCAGTCAGTACTCCAGTGTCTCTTCTTTTTGGGTGTGTTGCATTTGCTTATGTGTTCACCTTTCCTGGAAGAGAAAGACGTTCATGTATTTTCAGAGAGGTTTTATTTGTGTTAATGGAAGACTCACATTTTTTCTCTAAAAGATAATGTTTGGGCAACATTTGCAATTATTAAGCTATATTTTTGACAGTTATAGAGACCATTCAAATATTGGAACTTTTTACATACAAGTCTGCCACAACTACAGCCCAGCAAAATTTGGCTTACCAAGTTTAATACTAAATACACACTTGATGATTTCCCCCTCAAGCCTACATAGACACACCATGGATTATTCAGAGGACAAAGTTTCCTGCTGCGTCAGCTACTTGTAATGTTTCTCATGTTGTGTTGAAAGAATCTTAATTAGTTCAGACACAGCTTCTGCATAGGGTATAATGTAGTAAAAACAGGATGAGGGTATAATGCAAATTTTACTATTTTGAGATCTATATGATGTCATAATGTGATCTCCTCAACAAAAAAATAAAGGAATATAGGAGAAGTGATTACCGATATGGCAAAAATCTTATAAGGGAAAAAAATAACCTAAAACCTAAACAACACATGCACGGTACATAAATAATTTTTAAAAAAGGACTTCGATTTTTATCAGTGTACATACTAGATTAAATGTACACATCTCGAACTATCTGCTCTTTGACACATGGCAAAAAGTCTACAAATTTAAAGTATTGTTGCAGATACTTGATGTTTTTTCTGAACTTCTATATTCTCAAAAAAAACTGTACTAGCTATTAACTATTTGCTGTAATGATGTCAAAACCTTCTAGTAACAGAAAACATCTATCTTTCTGCTGTGTTTTGTTGTCCTGCAATCTGGACATGCATGTAACAGAACCTGCAGGCTAATCCAGACATCAAACTCCTCAGACATGCAAATCATTCTGAGGATTTCCAAGTCAGTGCTTGGCCAGAGGGGTATTTAGTACCTCTAAACTCTATGGGTGTATGAGTATTCTTTGGAGTCTCCTCCCTGTGGGTCATGATCAAAAAAATATCTAAATGGAAGTGCTCTTTATGTTGTGGCGGACCAATGACTCTATTCCAAGCTCACCCCAGATGTTGAAGCTCCCCCTAATTTCTTAGGTTGAGTGCAGTTATCCTATGGAGGAAGCTAATTTCTGAGCACATTCCTCCATATACATGGCAACAAACCATTGACCAATTACATAACACTTCACAAAGAGCTCTTTTGAAATAGTTCAACCTTAGCTCAGTATAAAAAAGGGGGAGGTAGTTGCCTCTCTGCAAAGAAAATGACACAATTTCCATCACTTTAGAGACAATAAAACTGTCATAACCTCCCCAACAGTTCAGCATTGGTTGTCTTGAACCTTGGCTCATGTAAATAATTAATAGTTGACACTAATGAGAAAGCTAAGTTGGCTTGCATACGTCAAGATCTTTGTATTTATGCACAGTATTACTGTGCATAAATAAATGCACAGTATTACTGTGTAATACTGTATGTATTACACAGTATTTTTGCCAGGTACCAAGTAATTTCTCAAACTTGCTTTTGCCCACAAAGCAATCTTTTTTTTAAAGATTTGTGTATTTGAAAGTTTTTAAACTCGGGGCTTTTGCTATACATTATTTGGTGATGGATAGACAAATCTCAGTTCAAGAGAAAAAACCTGTCTTGGAGAAATGACACAAGCTGCAAAGTTATATTTAGCTTTATCTTTAATGCATAAGTTTCCGTCTGGCTTTGTTTGACTTTGTGGCTTGTGGACACATGAATATCTTCCTCTTTCCCTGAGAGCATGGCAAAAGGTTTTTAAATTGGTGGCAGTGTACATTTATGTTTAAGCATGCATCACAGAGTGAAGATGTAAACTTTTTCTGCTCTCATTATTAATTTATTAGATTCAGGTTTACAGCCCTTCTTATTACTCTGTGACCCCAGCAAATGGAATATTTTACTAAGTAGTGTGGCTCAGCTACAAAAAGGTAGATTAAAGCTACTGTTCCTGTAATTACTGTACTTTGGAGCAGATGCTAAAATGAGCATCAATACTTGATGCATGTTTTGGTACCATTAGGCTTGTTATCACCTACTTATCTTTGTGGCCTATAGTATAATGTGGCAGTGGTATATTTAAAAAGTAAAGGCTTGTGAAAAGGAGTCAGGATGCAGCTCTGTTTTTTTTAATAAGTATCCAGAATTGGGAAGTATTTACATATGTGCAAAATATATAAAAGCCAATCTGAGAACTTCAAAAACTACAGATAAGTTTGAATGAAATGAAGTGCATTCACTGACAATAGCTTAGAACCAAGAATGCAATGATTTTATTTTGAATGGAATTTGTTAAGCATACATACTTAAATTTTGGCAATTTATTGACTTGATTAAATTGTATTGTTGTCAGAATGGGATGAGTATGCAACAAACACCTTCAATGATTGTCATATAAGGGTGAAGGGAAGGACACAAATTCAGGAAGACGGCAGGAGGGAAGCAGGTGAAAATGAACAACTTAACTTTAAAAAAGGGAGGGACACAAAAACTAAGAACTAAGATTAAATACATAAGAAAACCAAAATTTAAGAACATGGGAAGCATGACTGGGCTTCTTAAAAAAGTGAGCAACATTCATGCACAACACCAGCAATTCTTGTAACGTTTTAGCATTATATCATACTCACTACCATAAGGACCAACCAGTTCTGCAAACTTGAAGAGGCTAAAAATTACTTACATTTGTCAAGAAGAGCAGGCCAAAAAAGCTAAACACAGATGAGATAAGTGAATGTCTTATGAGTGAGATGAATCAGTCAAAAATATTAAGGTGCACAAAACATGACATTCACAAAGAACATACTGACATCAGAATGGGCTTAAAGCATGTGAGGGAAGACCACATGTCTATTGGAAAGAGAAAAGTGATCCATGAATTGTATTATTAGAAACTTTTCATCACTTTTCTATTTCTCTGTCTCCTCTCTTATTTCTAGAAAAAAAATGCTAGACTATTATCCACCATCTCTCCTTGTCTTCTCCTTTCTCTTGCTATCTGCCAATTTCCATCAGCAACAGTATTTTGCAGGGCAATGTATTTTTGCTACCATTATCTGGGTTACTGTAACTGCCTGTCCACTGATAACAGTAATCAATTACATCTTAGTTCAGAGTGCCAGTAAGCGCTCAACCAGATATTATTACAAGTAACATGTTCTCATATTCAGACAAATTACGGTGTGCTTATTTCAAAGATTAAATTTTCAAGAAGCAATTAGTGGTGTAACCAGAACTCAAAGCCCAAGATCTTGTGATAATAAAAAAGCCACAATACTTCTAATCAATTGAAAGTCTGTCTCACATTTTGCTATTCAATTGTTTTAGTCCAAGCTATAATATGCAGATGTGAAGGTGCTATAAAGAGTAGTTTAAGACAATATTCTGTGAAAAAGTTAAGTATTTTTTCTCACACATTTAAGAAAGTGTTGTGAAACAATAGGTTTGGCTGTGAATAACTATATATGTGACAAAGGCAATCATTAGTTAGTCATTTTGATCAAAATGGACAAGTTGGGGCACCTGATTATCAGAAATTAACAGCCAAAAAGGTCACAGTTATTGTTTTATGAACAATAAAGGTGTGGTATTTTACATTATTTATTGCTTGTTTCATAATTTGTTACTGTATTATGTTTTATGGTGTGAAGCACTTCAACTGCCTTGCTGCTGAAATGTGTTATACAAATAAACTTGACTTCACTTGAATGCAATTTTGATGGGAATAGCTTACAGATAATGAGAAACAAGAAAATTATAATGCTGTAAAAATATTAAATATTCTAAACTCATGGTGTTACTCTCTAATTGACTACTTAACACAGAAGGATTCCTGAACCTCTGAATTAGGGACACTCAACTCCAGTTTTCAAAGCCGATGTTTTGCAGCTATTAGATCTGTCCCTGGTTCAACAGACCTGAATCAAATGGCTGAATAATCTCCTCAGTTTTCAGCCAAGCTCTCCAGAGTCCTGCAAATGACCAATTTATTTGACTCAGGTGTGTTGAAGCAGAGACAGATGTAAAAGTTGCAGGACACTGACCCTGAAGGCCTGGAGTTAAATACCCCTATTCTAAATGTTCTGCAGGCTACACAAACATGGGGAAAATGGCTGACTGTCTTCCCCATGGTGTCAAGGATTGTCTTCATCACTGACACCTTGCACAAGAAGGGAAAGCCACAAAAAGTCATTGGTGAAGAAGCTGGTTGTTCAGACGGTTGTGTATCCAAGTAATACAATGGAAAGTTGAGTGGAAGGAAAACATGGTTGGGAATACCCCTATCCTCTGGATCAACCTATCTCTCCACTTTAGCTGGTGACCAGCCTGAGGAGTCACCAGCTATTGATAAGTGAGTAGCCTCCTAAATGGTGTCGATTGCTCACCACTGGGTGTGCTGTAGTCTTGATTTTGGTGCTAAAACCACGCCATACCAGTCTGGTGTAGATGAGTGAGAAAGACATGGGGGAGGAGCACTTTGTGAGCTGGAGGAGCTTTGTGGAAATACCCAATGCTGTGTGAGAGAGAACCTTTAGACACCCAAAATGGCTGCCGCAGGAGAATCTAGGATTTCATGAAAAAATGCATGAAAACATTTGAGCATCACTCCAAGTACATTTTTTATGGGGGGATAATATTTTAACATGACATATAGATAATATCTGCGACAGACTGGCAACCTGTCCAGGGTGTACCCCGCCTCTTGCCCGGAACGTAGCTGGAGATAGACACCATCACCTCCTGACCCCATTAGGGACAAGGGTGTAAAGAAAATGGATGGATGGATGGATGGATGGATGGATATAGATAATATTGTCCCTTTAGAATTCCACTTTACTGGCTTTTAGTTCTAGTTAATATTGGTAGCTGGACTATACCCCTGAACCTTTTTTATGTTTTTAGTATGTTCATATTGTCGCTTAATACTTTCTTATCTGCTCCTCACAAGCCATATTGCTTCTTGTAAGACATTAACGCATTCTTCTTTGTTATAAAGTACTACTTTAATTAAATTAATTTTGACACTTCATTTTTAATTATCGTTATGAGTTTCACTCTCTGAAATAAGCGACAAAAATATTCAAAATGTTGAGAAAGTGGTTTCCTCAGTTGTATAAGTACTGACAACAAGTATTAAACGATCAATTAACAGTTATTAAGGAATCCAAACCGCAGTTGTGCCCCTTTAGATCAAACTGAATTATATGTTTAGTGCATGTAATTCTGCACTGAACAATTAATCTTCAAAAAAATCTCAAGACAAAGGAAACCTTTATTCTAATTTTATATTTCAGCAGAAGTACAAAAAGGTGGAGAATTTTCAATGTCTAAACAGTTTTAGAACCCATTTAGAATTATAGAAATAATAAAAAATATGGGCGATCATTCAACCTTCTTTGTAAAGAGTGTTGTTTTGTATCCTGCGTGAATAATCAAAACCAGGCTTGAACATTAAAAAGAAAGACTGTTATTTTTTAATCGAGCTGCTATCAATTCATTTAGAGGTCAGCTCATCTGTTCTGATTTGTTCACTGTAACAAAGGTCATTCACTTCCTCTCAACATTCCACCCTCACTGCAGCAATTTTAGTGTTTTTCTCCTCCATGCCTGTAAGCAAAATTGTGTAAATGTGTCTGTGAGTTTATAGTACAAGGAGGGCCTATAAACTCAGTGATCCTGATGACCGAAAAGGTTGTCTACACCTAGGAACCCTTAAAACCTATCATCATCTGGTCTTCGCTCATATACCAGAGGTTTATTGCATATCTGGGGCTAGTTATTATCACTCACAGCATTAAATGGAAAAAAAAAAGAGAATCTGATTAAAAAGTTAAGTTAAAGAATTCAAGGACAGTCCTTAAATATTGGAGTCCAGCATGTTAAATGTTCCACCCTATGAATAGTAAAATAACTTTCTGATAATTAGTGCAACATAGGCTTCCCAAATGTGACAATTATGATCAATATTTGCACAATGGGTTTCTTTCTACTTCTGAATACCTTGCTGTAGACTAAAACATATTGGTCAATATTATATCCAAATAGTGTTCATCAGAAAAGTATTTGCAACACTTCACTTTTTTCCTTTTTGTTATAAGCTTACAGTCTTATTCCAAATTGCACTAACATAATCTTTCCTCAAAATTCCACACACACAATTACTCCATTATTTAATGTGGAGTAACACATCTGTTCTGTTGTAATAAAATGTATTAAAAGTAGAAAACCAAGAAATCACTTTGTCATTAGTACTGACAGTATTTGCTTAATACTTTGATGATCCACATTTGATAACAATTACAGGCTCAGGTTTTTTGAATATGATGCCCCAAGCTTGTCACCACACTAAGCAGTTTTGCCCAATCTTATTTCCAGTACTTTTCAGGCTCCATCAGATTGAATGGGAAACATCTGTGCAGCCATTTTCGAATTAGTCTGGAGATGTTCACTCGTATTGAAGCTTGTACTCTCAGGAAGCTTGTCCTGGAGTTTGGCCACTCCAGGACATTTACAGAGTGGTTCTGAAGCCACTCGTTTGAGATCTTAGCCATGTGCTTTGAGCCGTTGTCCTGCTGACAAATGATCTGTCACCAGAGAATGTTCTGCCATTCTCATTCTAAGAAGCAATAATATGGATCTATCTTTCTAATCATAAAAGCATAACCAAAAGACATCAAAATTATTCTCCTTACTTTGGATTTTGGAGGATTTCAGAATCTTTGGCACTCAGAAAGCCCAAAATCCTGAGGATCACTTTCATTAAGTGTGATGAGCTGGCTGTCAGTTTTCCCAAAGGAGAAAAAAAATCTGAAAAATACCGATGATTTCAGTTTGCCATCACTCTCATTTTTTTCCTCTACTGTGTTTTGCTCTGTATCCTTTCACACACACACACGTACAAGAGCTGAAGTCCATTGGGATATTTTTCTTTTGGCTGAAGGATCTGAGAGATTCAGAGCAGTGAACACTTCGGTCCTGCTGTCCTCTGGTGTGCGCTCTCACACTGTGTTGGGAATTAGTAGTATCTCTGTAGCATATCAGCAGCACAAAACATGTGGGGGAATAAAAACATAAAAGACAAAGTGTTGAGGAGAGAATATAAGGAAGAAGAAACAAGAACTAAACTTGATATTTTGTGTTGTATTTTGGCAACGCAAAGTTCTGCAACAGGGTAAACAGAGTAATGTTTCTAAAAGAAAAATGGGATGACAAGTAAAAAGAAGAAAAAGAATCAGAATGGGGATACTGCAAGAAGTAATTGCCTTCCATCCATCCGTTTTCTTACACCCTTGTCCCTAATGGGGTCGGGAGTTGCTGGTGCCTATCTCCAGCTAACGTTCCGGGTGAGAGATGGGGTACACCCTGGACAGGTCGCCAGTCTGTCACAGGACAACACAGAGACAAACAGGACAAACAACCATGCACACACACACTCACACCTAGGGAGAATTTTAGAAAGACCAATTAACCTGACAGTCATGTTTTTGGACTGTGGGAGGAAGCCGGAGAACCCGGAGAGAACCCACGCATGCACAGGGAGAACATGCAAACTCCATGCAGAAAGACCCTGGGCTGGGAATTGAACAAATAAAGTATTCTATGTATAAGGGTTCCATAACTACGTGTCCAAAGCTACACATATTTTATGTAGAACTGACACTGAATACACAAGTTAAGAATCTTACAAAAATAAGTTAGTATTCATGAAATTTAACTCCATGTTGCAAAGCAAGCTTTTTTATGTTTCAGTTAGTTGACCTCACAAATAGCTTTTCTATTGAATTTACTGCAAATTCTTACAGATGTTAAATAGTGGAAAAGAAACTAGCTGAAACTGTGTGAAGTGTGAAACATCCAAACAAATATTGACTAAAGCTGTTGCAACAGGCTACTGGTGTGGCAGCATTCTGAAAAGACAAACACTTGCACCATCTGGACAACGCTTACAGCATCTGGACAACATATACTAAAACATGTGAAAGAAAAAAATCACTAGACATATTACAGATCCTTATCCTGTGAGAGTCTGTACCCTGAGGCGTAAGCAACAGAAAAATGCACTGAAAATGTCATGAACTACTGTGGTTGTCAGTTTCCATGATAAAGACTCAAAAACAGCTCAATCCTCCTGTTATTGTACAACAAAACCCTTGTGACAAAAGTCCCCTTTGAGAATTTGCATTTTAAACTTGTGAATGGATCATGGAGCAGTTACAGATAGAGTATCACAAAGTCCTGTGTAAGTGTAAATCTAACTCTCTGGAGAGAACGAACGGTGTGAAGGTTAGAGCTGTGAATCGCCAAGTTGCTACAGGGAGTGCAGCTGTCCTGACTCCCTGACTGTCTGGCTGTTTTCTTCACCTGCGTTAGTGTTTTTCTATCTTTTCCCATTTGTTGCGGCTCAAAGTCCCAGTTCAATATCAGAGAGCTGATGGCACAGTGACTATAAAAGGTGCTGACAACGTGTTGTGTCTCTGCACACAAGCCCAGGCAAGGAAGCTAAAAAATATCTTTTTGTGTTTCTCAACTTTTAACCTATCCAGCATATACTTTACCTTCTGTACAGAATATTTGTAAAACACATCATCCAGGAACATGTCTTACCTATTTGCTGTATTAACCCTAGAATCAGTTAAAACATTTGCAGGACATTTGAAACCCCCTTGATTGACAATGATTCACAACTGCATGTCATTCTTGTCTCTCTACCCTTTTTTCCCACTCTTAAATTACAACACCAAAAAAATACCTCTAAAATTAGACGGTAACTCGATCAAATACCATCTGATCGAGTTGGTTTTTGATTAGTAGTAATTGGAAAGTTGATCAACAAATTTGATGTGCACTGATGTGATTTTGATGATGGAATTTTTCAAAATGTAATTCGCGTCTCTCCAGAATGTGCTATTTAGTGGGTTTTTTTTATCTATTTCTCACTGGACTTTTTTCCTATAACTGCACAGCATTACTTTGCTACAGCAGACATGAGCTTCTGGACATCTGGAGCAACAATTTTGACTCCTTGACTGTGGACCTCGGACTCACCCCAGAGATCTCCAAAACACCGAGTGCTGCCCACTTCTCACGGCTGGCCGGAAGTGCACGCCACGCAGCCGGCGCAGAGCAGGTAAACACAGGAGGGGCCAATGCGGAGGAACTAGGCTAAAGCTAAAGCTAACACCGCATCGGCTGGCTCTACCTAGTATTTTCCTCGCAAATGTCTGTTCTCTGGCTAATAAAATGGACGAATTACGACTCTCCATCACGAGCGACAGACGATTATGGACTCAAATGTCCTGTTTTTCACCGAAACATGGCTAAACAACAGCTGCCCAGACAACGCTATCCAGCTAATTGGACGCAACATACATCGTGCAGACAGGACAGCAGATTACTCCGGGAAGACTAGGGGCGGAGGTTTGTGCATCTATATTAACAAAGCTTGGTGTACAGACTCTGCTACTACCGAAAGTCACTGCTCACAGAATGTGGAGTTTCTAATGGTGAAGTGCAGACCTTATTACCTCCCAAGGGAATTCACTTCTGTCATTCTCACTGCTGCATATATTCCCCCGGACGCTAATGCCAAGCTAGCCATGAAAGAACTCTATGCGGCAATTAGCAAACACCAAACCAAATACCCCGAAGCTGTTTTTATTATTGCTGGCGACTTCAACCACTCCAACTTAAAGACTGTTCTTCCTAGATTTCACCAACATGTCTCCTGCCACACCAGAGGAGACAGGACCCTGGATCATGTGTATTCCAATCTTGCTGGCGCATACACTGCGAGATCCCTCCCCCACATCGGACAGTCAGACCACCTCTCACTCCTCACTCCCCCTCCCGTAATTCACCACTTATCCAACAAACCTGCTGTGAGGACAGTTAAAGTGTGGCCAGAGGGCTCTGACGCTGTGCTCCAGGAACGGTTCAGTAATACAGA